>VXAA01006068.1:593992-624643 GCA_013399115.1 Anseranas semipalmata
TTTTTTTTTTTTTATTAATGTTTTTACTTTCCAAATTTTATCTTCTTCCAGAGTCGTCATCAAAATCTTGAAAAAATGTCTTGTAGCAGAGGAACTGTAGTGGTTTTACCCTGCCGGGCAGCTGAACTCCACCACAGCCGCTCTCTCACTCCCCCTCCTCAAAGAAGAGGAGGAGAAGAAAGTATGATGTAAGGAAACAGGGTCTCTCGCAGGTTGAGATAAGGGTAGTTTTAATTAAAGAGAAAAAAAAGGAAAGAACAAGCGAAGGCCGCGCGGAAGCACAGAGGGGAAAGGGGAAAAAATTATTCTCTACTTCCCCATCAGCGAGCGGTGTTCGGCCACGTCTTGGGAAGCAGGGCCTTAATACGCGTAGCGGTTGTTCGGGAGGACAGACGTCTTCACAACGAGACCCCTCCCTTCTCCTTCCCTTTCCCAGCTTTTATTGCTGAGTGTGACATCACATGGTATGGAATATCCCTTTGGTTGGTTTAGGTCAGCTGCCCTGGCCATGTCCCCTCCCCACTTCTTGCCCACCCCCACCTACTGGCTTTGGGGGCTCTGGAGAGAGTCCTGGTGCTGTGCCAGCACTGCTCGGCAGTAGCCAAAACAGTGGTGTGATACCAGCGCTGTTCTAGCTACAAGTGCAGAGTACAATGCTATATGGGCTGCTGCAGGGAAAGTTAACTCTATCCCAGCCAGACCCAGTACAGGAACCCACCTGCCTGGGCTCTCCAATCACCCCTCAAAGGCCATAGAAGCAGCTTCAAAAGTCTTGTTACTTTCCTGCATTTTTCCATGTAGGAAGTGAATTAGGATTAGGAATGTTATGTAGCTCTAGAAAAGCATCAGATGAAAAATCCTCCTTAAATAGACTAGCAAGCAAAGAAAAAAAGAATAACAGCTTCCAGGGGTGGATAAAGCCTAGCAAAGACTTTTTCTGTGAGCGGGAACACTCTCAACTCAGATGTTACAAAGGACCCTCTGATTTGAGCTGTCAGGGTAATGGATCAGACAGCCCAACCAAGGAGGAAGAAAGGAAGCAGCAGGACGCGACAAAGAGCAGATTTAGGCAAGAGCAAAATTGTGAAGATGCATCAGTGAAATGTAGTGACTTAAAAAGGGATCGCCTAGTGAAGAAACATGGAGGTAGTCTGGTAGCATCACTGCAAAATACTCCATAATTCTCTTCATTTCTCAAGTCCTGGAAGAGCAAGTATTGCTTATTATATGGTCAGGGCAGGAGATCGTGTTTTCTATAGCCCTGGTTTTAGCACCCTGTGATAACAGGCAGGGACTCTCGGTATGGCAGGGCCCTGAGGGCACTCATGTCCCTGCCCACCTGCCCTGGGACTTGTCCCCATCCCTGGCCCAGGACCCCATTTCAGCCCAGCCTGGGGCCGTCAGCCTCTGCCCCAGCGATGCTGGGTGCTGGTATCCAGCCCTGCCTGAGGGAGAAAATGAGGGCAACTCCTCTAGTGCTAAATGAACCGCATAACCTCCCTAGGCTTCAACAGGGCCAGGACGTGGTCCATGGAGCACTTCTGCAGAACCAGCTGTCCCCAGGGCCGGCAGGACAAGGGACACCAGTCCCCAGGAGGGCTTCAGATGAACTGCAAAGGCTGATCCTCTCCTGGCCCCAGGACGACAGAGTCAAACCATCTCTCCTGGGGCTGAGGCAGGACCTGCCTGAGCACAGAGCATCTCCAGAGCTTCTCTCAGAGCTAACCCCCATGCCGTTCAGGTTAGCCAAACCTTGTCCTTACTGCTAAGAACAAGATGCAATATCTGAGGAACGCTTTCTAAGATTTTCTGAAAGCCTGAGATGAGTGAAAAAAATCTTAGAAATGAAAGTTGGGGGAAGTTTGTGTATGCACAGGTCCATACTGTAGTGCCATTCACATGATGTCGGTTGAGGATGGGACCCAGATGGAAAATGAGGTGGGAGACAAGGGGAGCAGGAGTGACAATGTATATGGCATTTCTACGGACAGGTGCTTGGACGCACTTACGGCGATCCCATTAAGTGCAGCTGTGAGGTCAAACACGCAGCTCTCCAAAGGTCTGGAACCACTGTCTGATCAAAATGGCTGCATTTATTGAGAAGATTTCCAGTCATGTACTGTACAATGTAGCAGACAATGACTTTAGCTCAAAAATGATGATTTTTTGAGCATCTTGTTTCCATAATACATCCTCTATTTTTGTTGTTGTTGTTGTTGTTGTTGTTGTTAAGATGTTCTCTCTCATGAAAAAAACACAGCTTCTAACATTTATTAAATATGTTTTTTGTGGTTAATCTTGAGTCCATAACATTATTGCTGGTACCCTCAAAGATGATCCAATGTATATTAGTTGTCTTCTTGGTATGGCATGGTAGAGGAGTTTTGTAATCTTTCCTGTAATATACCCAAAAGGGGTATGTTTTTACTGCTGATTGAAATGCTCCCTAAATGCCAGAAATGCACTCATCAGCATTTCAAGTGATGTATTTATCTGAAGTAGTTTCCTTCTGATAATTTCATTTGATGAATAGAAAGCGCAGCTTTCAAATCACTGTAAATCAAGCCAAGAATTTTTGGAGAATATTTATAAAAGCACAACTGGGTCAGACATACTAGTCTTGGTTGCTAGTGAATGTTTTATTTTCTTGTGATGTTGCCACCTTGGAGCAGCTCGTTCAAATACAACATCAACTTGTTACAGTTCACTACTCAGCAAAAGATACAGCTGTGCTGCTCATGTGAAGAATATGTCC
The DNA here is from genome assembly GCA_013399115.1 of Anseranas semipalmata. Classification (NCBI taxonomy): domain Eukaryota; kingdom Metazoa; phylum Chordata; class Aves; order Anseriformes; family Anseranatidae; genus Anseranas; species Anseranas semipalmata. Next base: position 596,748 of record VXAA01006068.1, read on the forward strand.
ACATAATTCTGCTGGCTTCAGCACACAGGAGCCGACATCAAGACTAAATGAAGGCACAAGTCTCTCAAAGCTTTTACCTCTAAATTGTCAGCAAGGGGGTTCTGGTTTGTATTTTTTTTTTTTTTTTTTGCCACTGGGAGCCAATTATTTAAGTGAAGCTCAGTCTCTCTCCCCATGTTCTCAGTGTTCTGCTTTCTCCCCTCTCACTGCTTCTGCTCTGCTACATCTCAAAAAAAACCCCCCAAAACAAAAAACCAACAGCTTCCAGCATTCCCCACAGCATTTATTATCCTAAAAGGAGGAAAAATAAACATTTTATCTTATATATTTGATATGTGCAGATAAATCTGTGAATTTATTTGAAGTTTCCAGCAAAAGGAAAATGCTTAGAATGGATAATTGAGCAATTGAAGACAGTAATCTTACAATATTAAGCCAGAAATCTGAATTTACAGCCTAGCTTTCTGTAAACACAATTACTGAGATATGCAGGTTGATTTTATTAACTTCCAAAAACCCCAAGGCAGATGGAAACAAAAAGTGTGATAAATTATTCCAAGAATATTTTCATTTAAAACGACATAAAAATCTGAGGAGGACCCAGCAACTACTGATAACCTAAACCATGCTTAGAAAATTTTACAATACTCTTGCTAGTTGCTTTGTCAAAATACATTTCAATTTGCCAGGGAAAACAGCCACTAGACTTCACACGTACACTGCTGCATCTTCATGTGCTCAAAACCAAAAGAGGTGGTTTCCTAAATTTTCCTTGAATAGAAAGAACATCAATAGCAGCTTTGTAGAGAAATCGGAGGAACCCACATAACTGCCTATTTTCATTAGGAATTCTCTCTCTATCCTAGCCCTGTGCTAAAATTATGCCATTTGTTTTCCCCCTGGCTCAGCCACGGACAGGACCTTGGGCCAGGTTGGACTCTCAGCAGCGCCTGCCTTCCCCATCCCACACCCACGCAACGTAGCATCATCTAAATGGACCTTTTGCACAAACCTTTCCAAAAATGCAGCCATCTCCTGCTGGAGAGCTGGGAAAGGACCGGGCGATCCCTTGGGTGTCATTGATGGCTTTGGTTAGCGGAGGTGCCAGCACCGTGGCTCTACCACCACGCGCTGCCCGGGTGCATCGTCAGCTCCCATCCCACAGCCCCTCACGGACCAGAGCAGCCCCCGTGGCTGCTACACGTCAGAGATGCCAGTAAGGCATATGCAGTTAGGGAAGCACCTGGTTATTCATCACTAACATTCGTGCACCCGAAAAATCATTGTTTACCGCTGCAGCCCCTTCTGTGGGGCTGTGTTCTCGCTATGCAAATCCACCGGCGGTTTCTTCATGAGCCTGGAAATAATTTGTGGCGTTATTTTTGGCAATGTCCTATTGTGTTATTATGCCAAGATTAAATAGGATAACAGATGCAGTAATTAAAAATGAAAAAGTGACAGTTATTTTTGGCTCAAATAGTGACTATTAACTGACATGGTAGATGGGTTTTTGAAGCCAAAAATATATGCAATAGCAGTCAGAATAGCTATTATTTCCCTGCTGTTTATGAAAGGCATATGAATCATGACCTACACCCAGCCAGTTGCATACCTTTATGCTATTTAAATTACATTTAATTTAAATGAAGAGAAATGAACTAAGGAAATACCCGAGATTTTTTTTTTTCAGGCTTCGTCTGACAACAAAAATCAGGTAAGTGTGCATCCTGATTTCCAGAAGAATGTAGGAGACTAATTAATAAACCAAAATAAGCAGAAGGCGTACCCCAGGCTGACCTGGAAAAAGACCACTTTGAAAGATTCTGCAAATTTAATGGAAAATGAAATCTGTACAAGTACACCATTTTCTTACTTTATTTAAAAAACGTGCACACATTTTGAAATGTTATTTACTGTTCAAAAAAATTGCGTCAGAGAAACAAGCTGTGAAGAACAGGTGAATACTAAACAATAAACACAGAAAGCAAGAAATAATGATGCATAACAGTCTTCATATTAAAAAAAAAAAATCACATTGTAAGGGTGATATCTAACTGCTATTTAGCCCTGTGACTCATTTCTCATATAGTGTATCAGGATCTGATTGCAGTCCTTCATTGGTAAGATGCTTGGAGATAAGGTTTTCAGAGATGAGCACACTGTCAGTGCTCAACAAGTAGTAAGTAAGAAAATCTGTTTTTTTTCTTTCAATTTCTGAAGCTGCTTTTTCTTTGTGTATAAACTAGCATAATCCGGAAGACATCCAGATATTTTGGTAGATCCCATGCTTGCCAGTTGGGTATCCTACAATATGCTTTATCAGTGCTTACTTAGATATCTACTTACCTAGGATAACAACAATAGTGTGTATGTGTGTGTATATCTATATATATATAAGTACATACATATATCTTTATACATATATATTTAATTATTTTACAACTCTAAAAGGAACTGCAAACTTAAAAACTATTAAAAACTTAACATGTTAGACTTCAAACAATAACAAATATCAGACTTAAAACTTACCATTATTTAAAATACATATTATTTCTAACTGTAAGATCATGTCTACACCATTTAAGTGCTTAAACTTAGATGGAAAATGTCTTCCTTTGGAGGCTATCAAAGCCTTAAGTACTTACTTGATAAGGACTGATTCACTTGAGAATGCATCGTGATATCAGAAGAAATGTGCTCAGTCATCCTCTATCTCCAAAGCCAGCTGGCACGGTGTGGCTCACACACAGTGTATTAAATCTCCTTTGCCTCCCAAAGCATGGTAGCCACACGCAGAGCGCCCGTTCGGAGGGGCTGCCGGCGGCTGGCTCCCGCACCGGTGTGTGTGCCAAGGCTGTGTGGGGCACCGCGCTAGCACGTAGCCCTGGGAGCCACCACGCTTCCGCACCGGGGAACGTTCCCTGGCACCATTTAGCTTAGCAAGAAAGATGTGGTTTGAAGGTATGTCTGCACTGCTAAGTGAAAGAGGGCCAGGAAAAGAGACGAGTGGCATCAGCCACGTTCCTTAACCCACTGGCTTTCTCCCTGGCTCTGCCTTGGGCAACCCCTTCCAGCCCTTTCCTGGACAACTAGGACATGGTTGCTGGATAATTCCCTCCAGGAAAAGCTTCCTGGTGGCAGAGTGACGAGGACTGCACCAGACCTGACTGTATCTACCTTCCTCTCTCTCCAGTGCTATCTGTGCAGAATTTGCAACCTCAAGTACCCTGCATGCCTCCTAGAGGAGGCACCCCCAGAGCATACAACACATACTGATACTGCTGGGATGTAATGACATGAGCATGGCAGGCAGCAGCACAGCCCTCGTGTTATTTCAGAGCCTTTGAACTGAAAAAGAACACAAACACGTAAAAGAATAATGACATTTTAGGTCCACAGGTGCATGACACTGGGTCCAGCAGAGACTCAGGGCTTGGGGTCCCATGGAGCTGATGTGGCCCCAGAAGGACCTGTCCACAAGCAAAGGAATTGAGACAATCTGTATCGCCTGGCTTCCGAGCCAGGAATCACACCCGCTTTCATTTAGCAATACAGATGTGTCCTCACAGCTTCTGAAGCTTGAATGGGTGGGATGAATCCCACCTCATGTCTGTAAATCTTACTGACAATCCCCTCTCTTCCCAGCCCCAGACATTTGCCAGCCAGGTTGAACGCACCCAGAAGAATCTGCATTCTGAGGCTGATTTGGTGCTCACATTACCTGCTGTAATATTAGCGTACCTAAACTCAAGTTGAGTTTGTCAGGATCAGCCCTAGTGTTGAAGAGGTCCGAATCTGGCTGCTAGTTGATAAAACAGGTAGGTGATGACTGATAACTTCTACTCTGACCTTACTTCTCCCTTGGAAGAAAGGATAACCTTTAATATATGGTGTTCCTGAACCGAGAGCTTTTAACCGTCTGGTAGGGTATAATATCCCTTAAACTTCTCTCAGTTTCCTTAAACTTCTGATGGAAAAAACCTTCTGAATTTATAGCTGCAATGTCAGAGGAAATTCATTGTTCCCATAAGATCAGTATTGAGAATGTGTTTGTTTTGCTTATTAATTACGTGGGAGAAACCCATCTCTTCTCATCCACCCATCATTTCCAGAGCCTTGTATTAATGTACATCAGTAGCAGCTTCACCAAATTTGTTCTTACATAAAATGAGAGCAAGAAAATTCAGTTCTGTTTCTTACATGCTCCTAAATATAGCCCTAGAATGAAAAATATTGAAAAAAAAAAAAACTGTTAAGGCATATACTGGGACTAGACTTTGGGAACATTGCTTAGCTATAAGGACTTGGGCAAGAGCTATATATCTTTTAGTTCATTTGCACAGACTGAGCATAAAGGAATCCTCACTGCAAGCCCTGGATAACTTATCAGATTTAAAAAAGGTAATCATAATATTAATTTATACCCTCTGTCTATAATGCCAGGTAATGCATTTTGGCAAACCTCATTTATAGCAAGAAATATTCTCCCTCTGGCAGGTGCAAATGGCTCCTCTTCATCCAAATATGTCTTGCCTGTATGCACAGAAAAGCACAGGCTATCTTCCAGCTTTAATCAATATTATGATCAACACTGAATCAAATTAAAGCGTATTTGCTTGGCATTTCAGATGATGAAGTAACGCTCTTCCCCAGCTCCAGCAAGACACCGAGGAGCTGCTGAAGGTAGCTGGGACCATCGGGCCTCACGCTGCGTGCTGGCAGCCCCCCTCTGGAGCTGGGGGGTCACTGCGTCGTGCACTCAAGCGTGGTGGCTGATGCACATTTCGGCTGGCAGAGGAACAGGCGACTGGTGACATGGGTGAAACCCTTGCTAGCATGGATGTGCAGAAACACATCCAGTACAAGAGAAACACCTCAGTACAAGACAGAAAACTCAGTATGAGTGACATGGTCATACTGGGAAAAGTCCAATGTGGGGCTATAAAGATGGTGAAGGGACAGGAGTATGTCTCTGATGAAAAAAGGCTGAGAGAGTTCATACTTTTTAGTCTGGAGAAGACAAGGCTAAAGAGATATCTCATCAATGTATGTAAATACTTGAAGGGAGGATGCAACGAAGTCAGAGCCAGCCTCATTTCAGTGGTGCCCAGTGCCAGGACAAGAGGCCATGAGCACAACCTGGAATACAGGAGGTTCCCTCTGAACACCAGGAAGCACTTCTGTACTGTGCGGGTGACGGAGCACTGGCACAGGTTGCCCAGAGAGGCTGTGGAGTCTCCGTCCTTGGAGATCTTCAGAAGCTGCCTGGACGTGGTCCTGATCAGCCTGCTCTGGGTGGCCCTGCCTGAGCAGGGGTTGGAGCAGATGGCCTCCAGAGGTCCTCCGACCTCACCCGTTCTGTGATGCTGTGATTCTGCAGCTTTGTGAAAGCTGCAGTGCTACAAATTTCTCCTTGGGGAGAGACATGGCAAGGTGACAGAAATTTATTGCAGCTCCTTTGCAGCCTCTGCTGGGGGAGGTCTGATGCAGATCAAGCCCGTGGCTCCCCGGCTGTCCTCTGCTCTTGCAGCTCCTCTGGGGTAGAGCCACTGCTCTTGCTCCCACAGCGGCTGCTTGTCCAGCCCGCTCTCTGGGGGGGTTGCTTGGCACCAATTTAAATATCTATTGGACATTTGGTCTAATGCCCACTGCTTGGGAAGCATCTTATATTATGTGTATAAAAACAATGGCCAAGGTTTTGCAAGAAGCTGGCCTAAAAAAAAAAAAAAAATCTCTGAGTGTTCATTACTGGGACCACGCATCTTCAGCTATGTTTCAGACCTTTCCCTCAGAGTGACATTTCTGCCGTGTCTGTCTTTAGTTTTATTGGGCTTTATTCTTCAGAACCTGCAGGAATCAGAGCAGCTTTGCTAGACTAGCCTTGAAAAGTAGAGAGTAAAAGAGAATTTATTCTTAATCGATCCTTATTGGTCCCTTCCAACTTGAGATATTCTATGATTCTATGATTCTATATCTGGACTGAACACTTGCAACACAAGAAAAAAAAATACCACCTTCTCCAGGACTAATTGGAGAAGGCCCTTTATAAGCTGACAGAGTTTGCATAGAAACCGATCATTCACAATGCTACATGAACACTCTCATAACTTGTGTGCTCTACAAAATCAGGGGAGTGAGCACATTTGTTACCATTAGTCACATGCACAGCACTCTGCAATATTATCTAAAGTTGGATGATTCTTTTTGTGTCAGAGCTTCCAGCTAAAAATGCAGATCATGCACTGTGGGCTTTATTTATGGGTTTTATGCCTGCTTCCTTGCAAACAGCAGGACTGGATGGACAAAATGTTAAAAAGAAGTATCAGAAATCTCTGGAAGGCTTGGGAGAGCAGCAAGAGCAGTCTTTTATTTGGGAATCCTCTTATGTCTATGCTTTGGCATTTAAAGGTTATTTTTTAAAAAGTGTCCGAAGTCCAATTTTCAGGTCTAAATGGCTTATGTAGGTTATTATACAGCTATACTTGTAGCATACACTGAACAAATACCAAGCAGTATGCAGCAAAAGGGGGTGGAGAAGCATTTCAGTGTAGTACAGTGAAGGACTGTCTGGCACCTGATGTTTCTACCCCAACTGCCTGTCCCGAGCTCTGCAGCTCACCTTCAACACCGACCTTAGAGAGGAAAAAATGTGACCCTGAGAATTTAAACAAAAGAGCCAGAGCTTGTTTTTCTAGTGTTTTTTTATGTCTTGTGATGATTTATGGCTCTAGAAGGAGAGCAGAGTTGCTCTGAAATGTGACCTGCCTGGAGAAGATGCAGTTTTCACCAATTTTGTTTCCCAAGTGCAGAACGTAAATCACTACACAATTTGCAAGGCAAACTCTCCAAGCAGACACATCCTCTCTCTCCCCTTCTGTTTTAAACCCATTTCATGGCCAATTTCCACCAAGAAGGTCAGAGGAGAGGGTGGACGTCATGGGGAGGTGAACCACGTTGGTGTACCACACGCTGTCCCCAGCTCCTGATGGCCATGCAGTGCTTTGCCAGCCACCCAAAGGTACACATTTCAGCTGTTTGTGGCCCCCAGTAATGATGAGGTTTTTCTGAAGATGTCTGTATCTCTAGATTTTGCCTACATAGATTTTCCTATAATTACAGATTTGTAATTGCATACGTGATGATGACACCCTGTCTTCCTGATGTATTTTTACATAATAGCACTTAAGCTTTATATATTTACTAATCAAAAAGAGAATCTTCCTGCAAATGAGGAATTACAAATATGTATTCTTCCCTTAGCTATACCATAAATAATCTGGATCATTTTCCAAGAAAGCATATTAGAGCTCTGGTAAGGCACTTAGCCTGGGTGACTGCAATGTCTGCATCTTATGATTACCATGTCAGTGTAAGAAATCCAAAATGTTAAGTTTTCATTACTACTCTCTCTGAAGTAACTGCAGTGCACTTAAAATAGATGTACAATTCATGAAAATGAATCATTAAAAGGGATTGAGTTGAATTGTGCCTGGCAGATGTTGTCACAAACATTGCTGAAATACTTAAACACTTCTTCCAGCAAGCGGTGATAGGACACTTGGCAGCATAATTATCCCATAGCCACAGAAGTCATGCTTTCCATGGTAATGCACGAAGGGCCTCATAAGCAACCTTGTGGAGCTCTACGGCACAGTTACAATGATGATGATGCTCCTTCATCATCTGTAGGATAGCTCCTGGGCAAGGCTACAATGTCCTCCTTTTGGTTGTCCCACACCTTGGCCCTAGAAGTGTGGGCCTTCCCTTGCTCATGCAGTTGAGCTGGTGCATGGGGCTCATCTGCCTCAGATCTAGCAGGTTTTTGGTAGGATTCATTTCCAGCTATGCAAATGACAGTGCAGAGGAGAAGGAGGAAAGACATGCATGGGGCAAGGAAAGCGAGCCTGGACAACAGCAGTCAAGCACTGGGTTGGTTTAGGCTGGCCAACGCCCTATCAACCCCAAAAAGTGCTTTGGGAACTCTTGTATTTGCACCATCTGCAATGACTGATTTGCAACGTCTCCTTGGGTGCAGGATTCTTTGTATGAGGATCTGACTGTAGGCAGGTCTCCAAAGTCTCTGGGATGTTGCTGGGGAGTAGAAGGTTAAACCTAGTCCTGTGGAAGTTTGGTTTGGTGCTTAAATATTGCAAGTCCACATCAGACTCTTCTTCATGTCACACGTGGTAGGTGCGCAGTCATCTTCCTGTGATTCAGTGAAAGTAGACTGATGGATAGTTCAATTCACATGGCGCAAAAAATCTTTTTTCACTTTTCCATTAATGTTTCCCCAGATAAGACTGGTGTATGTAGGGGTGAATCTTTACTGGCAGGAAAATGTCTTGTTGTGAGGCTCATTTTAACTGCTACAGGAAAAGGGCATTACCTGTTTCTTCAGCAACTGACCAAAATATGCAGTCTCCCAGTTTATCTAGGATGTGAATGAGATCCACAGAAACAGTAAGTTGTTGGCTTACAAGAAACATTTTTCCTTACTGTCATGTGTGATGATCTTTTGTGGTTGAATCTCTTATCCACTGTGTTCATGTACCTTCAAAGATGCAGCTACTCTTGTTACAAGATTGGTGATTCCTACTGCCTCTGGGTTATCAAACTTTCTGATGACGAGGAACCACTCTTCACTCAACATTTTCCATTTCAGAATATTCAGAACCTAGATGACCTATTTCACAACATTTTGCACTATTAATTTTGTCCTTTTCATTTCTGGTGCACAAATGGTAACAGCTGGAGCAATAAGGAGATTCTGGAGTCACTGCATCTCTACAGCACCTTATCTCTAAGCAGTGCTACCAGCATTTCACAAATCCTCTTCCATGTGATGGAAGGTAAGTTCTGTTCCCTGAGTTATGAGTCCCTGCAAAGCCTGTCTTGTTAGCTCCTTAATGCTTTCTCCCTTCTCAGAGTTATTCCTACCATGCTCTTTTTACACAGTACCACCCAAAAGCAATTTTTTTTCTGCAAGAGCACACAGTGATGTTTCTACACTCTTTGAACCTGGGTCCCATCACTCACCAACACCCAGCACTGCGGCACCACTGTGAATCCATAGATCTTTCCAAAAAGTTTTCCACTTGTGTGCATGAATTTCCCTGCTCCTCATGCAGGGTGGTCACTGCCTCTGGAATGATGCTGGAAGGAGATTTGGGGTTACTTTCCCAGCCTGCTTTTATGCCAGTTTTCTGTCAAAACCAGGCTATGCAATGGCCCCTGTTCAGCGATGGGCACATGGGAACAGAGCTGGGGCAGCAGGGCTGCCGGGGGTCCTGCAGCATGGCAAACCCATTGCTTGCGGTGGGGCACTGGGATCCTAACATGTACACATGGCCCGTGGCCAATGCTGGTGCTGGGGTTTGTCCCTGGTAAGCCCAAGTCCTCTGGGTCAACCCACATCTGACGAGGCAGCCGAGATTTTTGCCGTAAAGCAGTATTTGGTTTCTCCCTCTTCTTAGATACGTCACGTCTTGTCTGAAACCCCTTCTGACGGTGAGAGGAGAAACTGGCAACCTGAGAGCGTTTTCAGAAGAGTTAGAAAACAGAGACTGTGAAATAGCTTTTTCATCCTCCTGCCAAGCCTAGGGAACAACCTGGGATGCGGCACACATTCACCTCACCTAAAAATGCAAGTGCTGTGTGTGTCATGAATACTAATATGCTTTTGCCTTTAACAGAAAGCCTGTCCTTCCTGTAAAGCTGACAGTGGTGATGTCTGCGGAAGGATTTGTTGGTGTCTTGAGCATATCTCTTTATATACATTAAAGCCCACTATCTATTTATATTAAGAAAATAAACCTATTTATATTAAAAGATTTAAAAGTTTCTCTCATTATCGAGTTCTGTAACTGAGTTCCCCAGGGAAAAAAATGAATCAGAAAGCACTTGTGTTTTCCTGAGCATAACAAACAGTGAAGCTTTCAGGAGACAGCTTTTTTTTTTTTTTTTTTTCAGGAAAGGAGCCCTTTTTTAAATAATTTTAGGCAAGAAAAAGTGTGGAAGTGTTTAAGATTTCAAAGTCATTCCTGAAGGAATAACTAGCTCTTAAGAGGGCTGGAACATAACGCAGCACCCCGGGGAATATCCTGGTTGAGAAAAAACGGTGATGGATGCTGCTACCAGCTTAACAAAGAGCTCTACAACATTGTTCCTACGCCCTCCCCTACGTACTCTCTGCTCTATTTCTTAGTTTATCCACAGTTACAGTAAAAGCATGTCAAATTTTGCTTTACCAGAGTCTTCATTAATCACTGCAAATTAAAAATACTGCAATTTGCCTTCCACATGGGGATGAATTTAAGGTCCTCTACAATTTGATAAGAAAACTGACACCCTTGTTCTAAAATTGCCCATTAATTTGCTTCTGATGGTATTTCTGCAGCACATGAAAGCCCCAGCTCCAAATCTCTGCTCTCTCTTACCAGATTCTTGCTGGAGAAGCGGCTTCTCCCTCACGAGAGGCAGGGCAGGCGCGGGGCTCGGCCACAAGCACCAAGCGGAGCAGAGCCCGCAGCAGGAGCGTGAGGGGCCCCTACCAGCCAGAGAGCCACCACCCGATGCTGCAGAGACTGCCAAGTCTGTAAACAGTTCAGAACAGGAGCTGTTATTTCATGGCTTGTATTAAGCCTAGAATATAATTAATGCTTAACAAATAGCACTAATGATAACAATCGTACTCCTGCACTAATGAAGACTTTATGCTTCTGTCTGCATTGAGTTGCACCATAGACCCTACCCTGGATTTAAACCACGAATCCCCGTCATTACAACACACAGAGAGGAATTATGTCCTCCTACATAGTCTATACTGCAAACTGAGTGACTGCCTGATGTGCCTCAGCAACGGCATTGTGCAATGCACAAATGCATTTAATCATCCATCCCCACGCTGCTCCCATAGTTTCTTGTTCAGACTACTTAAAATAACTTCCCCAAATTATGAATCTTTGCATAAGAAATTATGTGTGTTTCAAAACACAATGAGGCACATTCTGTACAGAAGTTGTGCTCAGTCGTCGGATGGCAGGGGTGGGCTGCGGGCTCCGAGCAACAGTGCAATGGGCAATTCAGAGGAGAACTCGCATTGTCTTTAAAGACTGCAATTAAACTCAAACATCATCCTTGTAAATAAAAAAATTTGCTGCACAGCCTCTGCAGTGGGAAGCTTTTGATGAAATATTTAGGAGAGTGCTTTTTGAATGTGGCTAATTTTCAGAAAGCATATTAAAGTTTTATGGGGGCACTAATTTAATCACAGAAGATGAACGATTTTAGTTTTACGTTGGGCTTTAACGAGGCTGGATAAATGCACGGCGGAAGGGAGAGCTTGTGTGTGCGAGGCAGTTGCGTGCCAAGGGCTGGCTGAGTCACGGCTTTCCGAGAGCCGCGTCCGTCCAGCTGAGCACATTTCTGTCACCGCCAACAGGGCTTTGAACCCTCCTGCCCACCTTGCAGCTGAAGCCAAACAGGAGGAAAACTGCCAGCTACGAGAGGGCTTCAAAAATGGCAAAGCATCCTTTGGTTAAACGCTCATTAGCCACCTCTACTCTGCCCCTGGTCTGCTACGCAGGGACCTGCCTGCAGTACATCGGCCAGCCAGGGAAATTATCTCAGAGTCTGCATATCTCCAGTTACAGACAAATCGTGTTGAGGGAAAAACAACGAAGCAGGGAGTGTGGTTTTGCAAGGTACCGGTTGTCTCTTTGTCTTGTGTCTTAAGACAACAACCAAGTTCTCTTAACGCTGAGCAACCTCGGCCATGTCAGGAGCTGCGGTGGCGGGAATTTGCAGGAATGGTGGGAGCTGCAGGAGCGGCACAGCTGATGTGGCCCTGAGCTGCCACTGGGCTTCCGCCGCTGTTGTGGAAACAATCCACTTCCCCAGGTGGTTCCAGAAGTTCAAGAAGGTAGAAAATCTGTCTTTTCAAACTGCAAGAGAGAAACAGAGAGCTGTGGGGTGATGTGTAGAATGAGCCATTTAAAAGACAGGCAGCAGACCCAATTTCTTCTTCCCGTCAGATGAAGCCTACATGGAGAACTCAAGCGTGTCATGTTTCTGCATCCAACAAACAATGTAGTTCTGTGAAATAAGTGGCTGGATGTCAACGTGTACAAGTCCTCTGTGAGAGCATCCTCCTTGCCCAGGGCAGTGAGCCTGAGCTGGGCTGCGCGGCTGCTGGCAGTGTGTGCAGAGACTGCACGAGCCAGCCCTTCCTTTTCCTCTGGTCCTCTTTACCAGGCGGATCACTTCTGTGGCAGTGCAAGTGCTAACTGGGGGATGCAAACAGGCAGGCCCAAAACACCAGCAAGGTGTTGGAAAGGGAAGTGGAAAATGTATTGCATCAGCTTCAGAGTCACAGATTTGCTATGCAGGTAAGTGGTGGCCCTTTTCCATTCACTAACCTTTCCTCGGTTTCACTGTGAACACAAATCATAGAATCACAGCATTCTATGGGTTTGGGTTGGAAGGAACCTTAAATATCACCTAGTTCCAGCCCCCTGACATGGGCAGGGACACCTCCCACTAGACCAGGTTGCCCAAAGCCCCAACCAACCTGGCCTTGAACACCTCCAGGGATGGGACATCCACAGCTTCTCTGGGCAACCTGTTCCTGTGCCTCACCACCCTCACAGTAAAGAATTTCTTTCTAATATCTAATCTAAATCTACCCTCTTTTAGTTTTAAACCATCACTCCTTGTCCTATCACTACACCCCCTGACAAAGAGTCCCTCCCCAGCTTTCCTGTAGGCCCCCTTTAGGCACTGGAAGGCTGCTATAAGGTCTCACTGGAGCCTTCTCTTCTCCAGGCTGAACAACCCCAACTCCCTCAGCCTGTCTTCACAGGAGAGGTGCTCCAGCCCTCTGATCATCCTTGTGGCCTCCTCTGGACCTGCTCCAACAGGCCCATGTCTCTCTTGTGCTGGGCCCCAGGGCTGGATGCAGCACTGCAGGCCTCACCACTGTGTCAGTGCTGAGCTGGGTACAGCATATGGCAGCTGGGCTGATGCGTGTTGACTGAAGAGACACCACTCGATGTCAGTGTGAAGTAACTAATTATCAATCTATTCATTCAAACAAGCATTTAGGATCTTCAGAAATAATTACCATGATATTAAGATGTATGTTTAAAGCTTCACAATTAATTAATATGCACAGATTAATGCACAACCCAAACTCAGTCTTAGATATTGGGAAAGTTTTTAATGTAATAAAGCTAAAAGCACAATGACAGGGACATAGTACCTCGCCAGATGGCACAGTTTGTTAAAACAAACCAACGCATTTCTAAAACAGTGTCCTAATCTCCACTTGAAACAATTTTTAATTTAAAATGGAAGGACATTTGCATAAAAAGAGTTCAGAGAACAAATATTTCAGAAGTTCACTATTAGACAAGGGCAGTCCTGGTTTGAGGCAATAGATGGTAGGAAAACATAAGCTAATTAAAATAATCTTTAACACCGGAATTTCAAGCATAAAACTGTTTGTGTGAGTGAATCAGACCATTACAGAAAGCTTTGATCTGGCAGGTGCCAGCCAGTACCACCCATGTTTGGGAGCCATCAGCAGAACTTGGGTACAGAGCTGTGCAAATAGCAGGTTAATCCCATCAGAAACAACGTTTGGATTTGGAGGACTGAATCTTTTAAGGATTTTTTGAAACCTTGGGTCACCTTTCTAATGGAAATGCCATTCTCTAATGAAATTCAGAATATATTGGAGCAAAAAATTGAAAACAAACGAAACAGTAATTTTTTAAGGGTTTATTCTGATTAGGTCAAATCCCATCTGAAAAAAAAATAGCATGTTTTGATGAATTTACTATTTGACATAAATAAGGTTCTGTATGCCATGGAAACTTGTGACAAATTTGGGGGTGGATGTAGGCAGTTTGTCCTAGTCACACCTGCAGTATTGAATACATTCCCTGCTTCTGTCCACCTCCAACTCTTTGGCTGGCAATGTGTGTGCATGGCTCATAACATGAGTTTGCCTGACCTGTCCTCCCCCTGTTCTCATACTAAAGGTAAGAAACTTTCTCTTGTCCCATCTTTTTTAAATTCTTTCTGCTGTTTCCCCTGTCTTGTCTCCCTCTCTCTGTCCTTGTGCTGCCCAGGTCCTTCTGGCAAGAGCAGTCTTTTGGCTGTTTCTACCATGAACAGAAGCTATTAAAAACTAAAACTCATCTATTTTGAAAGACAGTGAAAGAAAAAAGAAAACCTAAATCAAAACAAGTAACAAATGGTGGGTACAAAGGTGACTGACTACTCAGTTGTCATCTCAAGCCCCCTCTTAGTCTGCTTGCATAAGTAGTACAAGCTGTACCTGTTTAAATCAGATATGGGCAAGTATTCACAGTCTGGTGTATCCAATAAATTTACTTTCACATTTTCTCAATAGCTCTTAGGAACATCACAAACAAACAAACAAACAAAAAACCTCCACATTTTAAGTGCTCTTTAAAATCTGATAGTTTTAAAAATTCTTCCTTCCTTCTCTCTTTGCTTTCACTACAAACAAACAAAAAAACAAACAAACAAACAAAAATCAGAAAATAAATGGTCAAAAATGTGAGATAAGGTATTCAGAAGCTCAGAATTATTTAAGAGAGCTGCTTTTCTCTCCTGCTGATTGTGCTATGTGCAATTTTAAAGACAATACTTTTTACCAACACAGTGTTAAGCTTGAAAGCTGTCTGCTATCCCTTTTAGCTGGATGCCAGGTAAATAAATCCTCACTGACTTAAGCAAATTAAATAAATAGTGTTTGTCGGCAAGTGTTTTTGTTCAGCATGTGGTATACAAATGCTTATTAATGCTGTTAACTTTGAAAAATGTCTAGGTAAAGGAAGAGATTATAGCAAAGGTACAGATTAAAACAGAAACATTTGTCAAAAACAAACGTTCATAAAAGAAAATAGTAAACAACCAGATGAGTTCACTGCAGCCAAATGCTTCCATTTAATAAATGAAATGCTTCATTAATCCTTCCTGACAGAAGCAATGCTTGGAATGGAGAATGGATTCAAGAGAACGCATTTGGCTAAGTCCTGCAGGTCTTCTGCAGCCAGCCCAGGCTGGGGAAAGGAAATGCAGCAGCTTTTCACCGTGGCTAAGCAAGATGGGACTTCATTCTCTGGTCCCACTCATGCAACCTCCGCCTGCTGTCAAAGTGTTCCTGGCTGATGAGAGGGCAGCTGGTAACCCACTTGTGTGGGTGATCATGGTTGATGGCCCTCTTAGAGATGCTCCTGTTCTGCGTGTGCCATGCAGTGGCTGTGGTTTGGCAGCCAAAAATGTGGTGTGAGAAAGATGTCCCAAGATTGTGTCCTGCACTGACAGTGAGACACCCAGTTACCACTGCAGCACTGCTGTTTTGTGGGCCATCCAGAAACAATGTACATGGTGGTGGCAAATCCCATTATTTTGAGTGAGCCATCTGGGACTGGGTTCATTTCTGAAAGAGCACTTGGAGCTCTGTGACTAGCTCCATACCTCAGCTTTACTTTCAACAATATGTTTCTGTTTCTTAGGGTTGTGAATAAAAGCTTGAAATTAGGTCTTGAGTCACTTAAGTGAGTTGCTTAAGTCTTGAGACATGGCTCTCCAATGCAATATGCCCACTTCTCGGAGATCCAAGTGGGGTGGAGGTGCCAGGCATAGGGCAGTATTTTGAAAGAAATAGATTTGAACACAGTGTCTTCATCTGAAGATACATACTCATGACACAAGTCTCAGCTGTACCACCTCTCTCGTGTTCAGTGTCAATGTCCAGCTCTGTAGCAATGCCTGGGAACAACACCCTCCTCTTTCATTGGCAAACGGCTCTACACAGCAGTGACCTGACCTCAGTAACGCAGGCCTCTTGGCTTGCCTACATCCCTGGTGTGAAGCTTCAAGCAATCGCTGCATGTCACCTGGCACAGAATGTTATGGTATGCCAGGCCACCAACATCCTCACAATGCCTTCCCATAGGATTTGCTCATTATCTTCCCAGTCTCTATGCCTCAGGCTGCTCCATGAAGAGGTCCATGTACCCACCAGATCTGGACCTGTTTTCCAAAGAACTGGTGTCCTGGAGCCAAGGACCCATCTTCTTAGACATCTGAACAGGGATGAAATCCTGCTGCAGGTTCTCTCACTGTTGGGACCCATCTCTCTCTCTCTTCTGCCTCACCCTCAACATAACACCTTGTCTTCAAGACCACCGTCCCCCTGTCAAGTTAGATTGAAAGTGAGCAGATGGTCTGGTAGTGTCTGGGGTGGGGAAATGACACGCATATGCCCCGTTTTAAGAAAAACAAGCTTAAAATAAACAGGCTCAAAGCCAAGATACTCCTTTGCTCACACTTCTTCTCTAGGGGAGAGGAGAAAAGTGCAGAGACATGACAGGTGCCAGTCACTTTGCTTTGTGTATTTCTGGAAGGTGATTAAATACAGCAATGAGAAGAACAAAGTAGGAACCTGTACAGAAGATGCAGCTGGACTAAATACTTCTGTCCTCTGGCTTCTTGGGAGATGGGGCAAGGCAGCACTGTAGGGAGAGTTCTGGGGCTGAGGAAAAGGCAAATACCTTCTCATTTTCTTAGTATGGAAAACACGGGGAGTGTGCAAGATCAGCAATGAATCTCTCTGCTGAACAAAGGAAGATTTAGTAGGAAAAATGGATAAAAATCTAGGGCTGAAGAGGTACTGGGCCATCTGCTGAACAATGGATCAGAGTAAGTTACTCCAAGGAGCCAACCCAACTGAGCAGCCCAGGAGTATTAAAAATAAAAAAAGAAAAATCAGAGAAGGAAAGAGTCTTTGAAAGGTAGCTGTAATCCAGGTAGTTCATCCTGGGAAGGGAGATCCCAGTGCTTTGGAGGGAGGGAGGGGCTGTGGTCATCCCGGGGACATTGGAGACCAAACCACCATCCCAGTCTACCAAGGAGCCTGTTGAGCTCCCACCAGCATGAAGGTATGTGCTATGGTATCCTGAAGAAAGCACAGAATTGTCAGTAAAATGTTTTGCTGCTTGGCTGAAGGGACATTTGATAGATTGGCTGACTTCTTACACATTTCTACCCGGAGAAGTGAGGAGTAGTACAGATCCCACTGGAAATGCTGATGCCAGGAGTTGATCTTGCAGCAGACGACAGTTAATGCCACATGGTAGCTGGGGTGTTAACCAGAGCCTGCAGGTTTTTGGTGTATGGTGAAGTGAACCGTGAGATGGTCAGTGCCGAAGCAACTGAGCTGCACAAACAGAAGCCCCTCAGTCTGGAAGCTATGGTTTTTAGTCTATGTTGTGCTGCAACACGCAAAGAGAATTTGCTTTGCCCTCTGATGTTTATCTTAATTTTGCATGTGTTCACAGCTCATGGGAGAAAATGACAAATTGAGAAAATATTTGTTCCACAAAAGCCAAGAGACTATTACAGCAGACAGCCAGACAAACACAGTGTAAGTGCCAAAGCCTGAGCTTTTCTACAGTCTGTGCCATATACATGTTCAGTTTTACCTGCCTAAAGGGTAATGGGAAATTCAGGCAATATGCTGCCTTAATCACTACAGTTTCTTTGCACTTGGACTACTCATCACATCTCATTGCAGGGTTTTGGAATGCCACCCAAAAGGGAGGCTGAAATCATCAACCACATTTCATTTAGCACTGCCAACTGAATCTAAACAAATTGAAAAATGACCTGCCCGCTACACTATGAGGCATACAGCAGAAAATAACTCTGAAATAGCCGCTTATGTTCGCTGGAGAAAGATTTATTTGTGATCTCAGAGCGTGAGTTGCAGAGGTAAATAGAACCACCTGTAAACCATTTCCTACCATGCCCCACTGCCCCCATATGAAAAAACATACACAGGCATTGCCTGAAGTGGAATTGGTCTAGTAAATGATCGGGAAAATGGAATGTTTTCTCTCAAGAAGCAGCAGATGAAGAGGAGCTGCTGCATCTGAAATGATGCTACCTTGTTTACCTGGAAGGTCCCAGCTTTTGATGAAAGGCCCGCAACTCTCGAATTTGCTTTCTCTCCTGCTGTGGTGCAACATGAGTCACTTTGCCCTTCACTTCATACTGCAAGCACTTTTTTTTCTTTCTTTTTCTTTTTTTTTCTTTTTTTCTTTGTGGGAAGACAAGCTGACCTACTGTGCAAATGATTTGAAAGGGCTGTGCACTGATGAATAGCCAGAAGGGAGAAGGACCCTGTTTAGTACTGCAGTTTGTTGTCTTTTCACTTGGTGATGACTTTATTTAACTGATTTATTATTTTTGTATTTAATGGTTGATTTTGGTGCTATGAGATTATACATTTCATGGAAATCCAGAAAAAGACACCTTAAAGAATGGGTGTAATGTCAAGATATTGAGGTCCATGATTGTGTTACCAGCAACCCTCAGTTTGGTTTCCATCCATGGACAGTGCCAAAGTTCCCTGGTCTACAGCACCCAAGCTCTCCTAGACAAACACAAGGCTCAGCGTGCCTCACTTGAAAGCATTTCTTTGGTTCCACTGTGACTTTAGCCTGTGACTTTAACCAATGAAAGAGCACAGAAAACTCCAGTATTACTGATAGCTTGTCAGACTAGCCAACCAAGCAACAGGTGCACGTTGACAGGACATATCACCCGCTTCATTTCGGACTTACCACAGTATGTGCTGTGTCCTGCCAAGTGGGAATGTCATAGAGGACAAAGGGAGGACAAGAAGTTACTGAAGAAGGAGGAGTTTAGGGGACAGATGTTTCGTATTTGTAGGAAAATACGTTCCACTGATTCATCTGTTTACAAGTCTACTTTCTGGGATTTTAAAAATTTACTCTCTCTTCCTTCTCTCAGCCCCCCAGGCAACTGCTGGTCCTTGGAAGATGTGATTGCAAAGAGAAAGTGTTTCTATACCAATATAAAATATAAAAGTGAAAAACACCTCCCAGGACCTCACCCTGAGCTGAAGGAAAATGTAAAAGTATCGTTTCCCCATCCTTGCTGGTTATTGGAAAAAGATTACAGGTATGTCAGCCTGTCCCAGGACTCCATAAGCAGAACAAAAAGGTAAAACCCAGCAGGGGGTTCAGCAACACTGAGCACCTGGGAGATGCTTGGTTATCCAGCTGGGGAATGGTCTGCATGGTTTGAACCATCTGCCACATCCTTTCACAGAAACTGCTTCCAGAGGGACTGCCAGCATGGTGGATATGAAAAACAAGGTGTTTATATTGGTGTGTCCTGCTGCCATCAGTGGTTCTCCATCACTCAATACCCTTCTGCTCTCCTCAAGGCCACTTGATCCTATTAGCAGCATGTCAGGAACCTTCCTTTTCTTCTGGCTCAACTACAAGCCCTACAGACCTCATACTGCTGTGACACACAAAGAAGTTACATAAAGACTCTCCAGGTGCACTTTCATGGTTTGCAGGTTCCCTATAATTCATACTCCAATATTTGTCATGAGTGGCTGAGTTCAGGTCTCCTCTGAGAGGATGAGATTTTCAGTGCTGTAGTAGTTACGCCTCACTTTGATTGAGCTCTCTCTTCTGTCTTCCTAAACAAAAGCCCATATATTTCTTGTTTGAATGCTTTATTTTTGTTATTACACTTAGAAAAAAAGCAAGAAAGACCCAAGGTGGTCTCAATGCTTAGGAGCTGAGCACATGCCTCTTCCATCATGTTGTGCAAATGGCCACCAGGCAGCTGGAGGGAAATTCAGGGATCACAGTCATTTGGTTCTGTTCACCACTGATTCCCCTGACAGCTTTAAAAGCTGCTTCTTTACTGGGGTATACAGTGAAATACGCTGTGTACTATGCAAATTGTTTCAAAAACACTAAGATGTTTTCCATGATAACCTTCTGTATAAGTAGACAAATCTCAGTCCAATGAGTATTCGGAAGGCTTTGGATTAGGCTGACCCTGTCCCTCTTCAGTGCTGTTTAGACTATGTGACTAAGCACAGGACAAAATAAAAATAAAAAATGAAAATGTGTTGCAGGGTGCGATCAGAAAATACTGATGCTTTTAGCGGCTCACCTGGACCCTTAGTCTTGCTGAACTGCCTACGAGCTCCTGAGACAACTGATGGACAGCCCAAGCTAACATTAAAACAAGGTTCTTTATTGAGATGTGTTTGTTTACACAGGCCTCTCCATGAATCATTTGAACAAAAAGCACACCCATAACTCATCCCCAATTGCATTTCAGACAGAAGGTCCTATCCAAGCAATATCAGCAATGCGTGGAATGAACACACCGAAATCCCTGTTTGCTCAAGCGGGAGCAGGTTTGATCCCTAGCAACGTGAAGTCAGTATGTGAATTTTACAGATCCATGAGAATAAATTGATCTCAGTCATTTCTCACCAGTTCTCCCCAAACCAAAAGTGTTTTAATTATTTGAGTGTCAAGCAATCAAATGCTGTACCTCAGACACAGCTATTCCAGGAGATAATTAGAAGCAGAGAAGAGCAAAAAATATGCCACAGAAGCGATCATCGCGGTGTGATCTGAAAGATAACTTTAGTAACGAAAGTGTTTCTTTGCTGGATGACTCACAGAAGGAAGCAGGGGCTGGAGCTGCTGAAAAAGGAGCCTGCTCCATGGGAACATGAGCGAAGGTCAAGGATCATCCGTGTACTGCCGACTTTTTGTTTGACGTTCATAATCTTAAGGAAATGGATGGAGAGAGAGCAAATGTCAGCTCCAGTAATGACTATGTAACTCTGGGACTGTATAGAAAAGTGATAGCCCCAGCTCACACACTGCTGATGGAAATAATGGGGAGAGGTGAACTGAGAATCCAAGCCTTCCTTCAATTTTTCTGTTGAGTTTCGGCATGAATTCTGATTTAGCAATGGGGCAGGTAGCTCCCTTTGATATTCATCTCTCTCTGTCTATATAGTACATATATAGTATGTATTTATTTTTGACTGTTGTTTTTCATCTGTGCGACTTAGCTTCCCAAAGCTGTACAAGAACCACCACCTCAGTGACTGTTACTATCCGTTATTCAATTTCAAAAAAGTATAAATATCTGTCAGCTTTTATGTTAAATTCCAACTGGCATGTTATAACATATAATACAAAAAATAAGTGTGTTATAATAATATACGTATTATATAAGAATATATTTAATCACCAAGTTAAATTGTTAAATTTTATACATATCACTCAGACCCACCTTACACATATTTTTTTCAGTAGTTATTTTCACAGTATCTTCTTTCAATAACAGATTGTCTAAACCTCCTTCCTTCTGTTTCTAGCCAGAATAGCAGCAAGTTTAATTTTGTATCTGCCCCAAATTGTGGCACAGCTGGCAGCCTGTAAACACCCAACAGCCTGCTCTCCATTTGTGGCTGTGCTCCTTCCCTCCAGAAGAGGAGTGCCAGCTCTGTAAATTCAGAGGCCAGGCCACATTCTGGCTGAAAATCAGATTATTAGGGGAGAAGAAGGTGCAGTGTCATTATGTTGTCAGTTGGTTTGAATTTGACAGCAGTTATTGCTAAACAGAGGTTTGCTGGCCTTGCAAGACATCTTCCAGCTCTGCTTTTCATCAATGAAGAGTGCATCACTTCGCCAGACAGTCTGTCCCAGTGCTTAATGTTCCTTACTGATGGAAAGATATCCCAGTATCAATCCCAAACATCTCTTCATCAAGGAAATTTTGTGGCTGCTTGTCCTGCTTACAGTAAACAGGAAGGTCCTGGCCAGGAAGTCTCAAAGCTGAACATGACTGGGGGCTGCAGTGTAATTGGGGAAAGTATTTTTTATGTGCTTGCCCTGCTTCTTTACTTCCCTACACATCCACTCTGGCACTGTCAGAGACATGATCCTGGGAGCCAAGCTGTTGCTCTGCTGCACTACAGATGTTCTTAGGATACAAAAATCCAGATTATTGGATTCTTTACAACAGCCTTATCTGTCCTTGAGGAGTGTTACTAATGCTTCTCTCCTCCAGGCTACACAACTCCAGTTTTTTCAGTCTTCCTTCCCAGGACAGGACCTCAGACCTCTGATCTCCTTCCTCTGAAGTCCCCCTTGTCAGCACCACTCCTTGCTGGGGGCACGTTACTCACTGCTGTGGGGTGACCAGCAGCACTGGGGACCCAGGAGGGGTTACTCCTTATTTCAGTCTTGCAGGCCAAGTCGTCTGTCCATCCCCATAGGGTGTTTGCCCCTCTTGGCAGTGGGTCAGCACAACTGGCTCGTGGTCACTGTGATTCACTGTAACCCTGGACCCTTCTCTGCAGAGCTGTTCCCCAGGCACTTGTTCTCCATCCCATACCTGTGCAGTTGGCTATTCCCACCTAAGTGAAGGGAAAAGCATCTGTGTAAGGATGTACATGGCTGCAACTGGTGCAAACCTACCTGAGTTCTCAACAGTCTGATACAGTCCTGGGGGACTGTGCAGGGCAGGAGGGACAAGTAGAGAGAGGGTGCAGAACAATACAAGTGTCTTCTACAAGTTCAAAACTTGCTAGCAAGTCTCCTAGCACCCTATACAGACTCATTTATTGCTTTGTAATTTGTTCCTTTTTTTTTTTTTTTTTAGTTTATTGTTTTGCAATTTTAATTTGCCCCCAGCTTGTAAATCCAACCTTTCTCACAATAGTTGTGGACACAGCAAACCCTCTGTAATTTGAGGTCTGAGTTAGTCGATCTGGATTCAAATATTGAAGCCATAATACTGAGTCCAAAGACTGATACAAAAAAATAGGGAAAATCAGTTAGATGATTAAGGTTAATACCAAACTTAATCTTCATTTTGGCTGGAATATTTTAAAATTAAATGGTAGGAAAATGCACATCCTTTCTATCAACGAGCATAAATCTGTGCTCCTACTCCTTGTCAGTGCCCCAGGATAAATGAACAAAGGTAATAAGTGTGCTTGTGACTCCAGGGAGGAGGTGTTTTGGTAATACTAGAGAGGCGTTTAATAAGAACAACATTTTTTCCAGGAATCTGGAAATGCTCAAACGTCTGTGGTTGAGCCAGCCTTGGAAAGGCTGGACAAGTAGTTGTGTGGCCAGCTTGCACTGCGTGCTTTATTTGAGTTTCCTGGTTCTTGGCTTTGGTCTATGGACGTGATTTTTCTGTTGTAAACCAAAGACCCTCTACCACACAACAGCTTGTCTCTCAATCTGCTTGACTCTTGTGAAAGAGATCAGTGGAGGTGCAGGACTGGATGGAAGCAGATAGATTAAATAGATTGTGAGTTGCTGGAGTAGAAGTGGTTTTCCAAAGGACTTCTTACAGCTGTTCTCTTTCCATTGAATTTAATTGACTTTTGAGTTAATTACCTGGTATTATTTTTTTTCCTTTAGAATCCATCTGCTTGTCTTTTTGAGATTTTTATAAATTTTGCAATAAATATTGGACTAATACTAAGCACAGAACTATTCCCTCTGTATCCCCTATTCTCAGGTAAACTGGACACTATGGATTCCAGGGATTATTTTGGATTCTGCCTAAAACGTTAAGGTCCCAAACCGAAAAAGCTGAATTCCTAGAGGATGAGACTAAGAAAATGGCATACTCCTGTGTTTCAGTTATGTGGGACAATGTGAGACCAGGTTTCCACTCATTTGGGTCTATGAGACAAAAGACTTTGCTGTAATAAGAGACAAAAGACTAAAATCCGGTGCTAGGATGAAACACATTCCAGTTTAACAGGGAAACGCAGTGAAGCACGGCCATTAATTGGTTTATATCTGATTGGCAACAGTGTTAGAGGCATCACAGTTTAACTTACTGACCTGACAGAAAAGCTCTATATGATGTGGTAGACGATATACTTCTCATTAATATTTTCAACCATTTTAGATAGTTTCAAAGATGGTTACAAAGATGATGTCTTGTTTTCTACTATATCCTGTAAGTTTGGGGACAAGCCTCTATACAACTGTGGTGGTTTTACCCTGCTGGGCAGCTGAACTCCACCACAACTGCTCTCCCACTCCCCCTCCTCAAAGGAAGAGGGGGAGAAAAAAACCTCACAGGTTGAGATAAGGATAGTTTAATTAGAGAAGAGGAAGAAAAATAAACAACAAATATATATATATGTACAAGCAGAGCCTGTGCGCAAGCACAGAGGAAAAGAGAAAACAAGTGATTCTCCCACCAACGAGCGATGNTGCCCACCCCCACCTACTGGCTTTGGGGGGTCTGGAGAGAGCCTTGGTGCTGTGCCAGCACTGCTTGGCAGTAGCCAAAACACTGGTGTGATACCAGCGCTGTTCTAGCTACAAGGGCTGCTGCAGGGAAAGTTAACTCTATCCCGGCCAGACCCAGTACAACAACCCTTTTCATTTGCTCTATAATCTCTGAATTGTATTAATTCCATTATTCTTTTCTTGTGAAATAAACAAAAGCTATATCTGTTTAGAATGAAGATATGAAAATAAATCTGAATTTTAACATATATTCTTGTTCCTGAGAGGTTCTAGGAAGATTTGAAGATAATTTTAAAGGCTCTCTAAAAAAAAAAAAAGAGATCTTATTATCTATATCTACTGCTAGATGGCATGGGAAATCCTTAAAAATGTAATAGAACGTAACACATAAAACCCACTGAGCCAGTAAGCCACCATCTAATTAAATGAGCAGATTCATAATGACAGGATACCATTAAAAAGCCAGACAGAAACTTCTCAGTACTCTTATTCTGCATTTCTTTCTGTTACTTCAGGTCTTCACTTAGGGAGTAATGGAAGTGAGCTGAATAATGAATACAGTTAATAGTCTCAAGGAGCTTTCCTTCCAAGATTTCTTTCTGCTGAGCTGAACTGAAGGTCAGATAACTTCAGCATAGTAGGAAGCATCAATGTTATCTTTTTTAAACCCTTTTGTTGAGTACAATTTGATGGTGACAAGGCATAATAATGGTTAAGGAGAAGTGGGATTTTTAAAGCTTTATTTTCANAAGAGCTCCAGCTCTTTTCCTTACAGCAAAGTAACAGAATAATGCATTTTAGTTACCTGGGAAAATGACAAAATGATCACTTTGCTGGTTTTAGGTGATGCAGTGAATGGCTCAAATCTGAAGTATAGACAACCATTTTTTCCTTAATGATCCCACTGATGAACGAAGACGAATCAAACCGATACATGTATTTCTCCATTAGCTGGGGGATCATAGCTTATTACTGAATTTGACCAATGTGACTTTCAATATACCTAGACCCTGGCGTGCCCTTGGCCGGGCACCTTGTTTCACTGTACAGTATGTGGGGAATGAGTTTGTAGAGCGTGGGTGCAAAACAACTAGCGTGCTGAGCAAGGAGACATGCAGTGTCCAGACAGAAGAGGTGCATCTATATATATATATTTTATATAGTATATATAATATATATATAATAATATATATATTTATATATATACACACGTACATATTTATATATATATATAAAAATAAAAGTTATGTTATACATATATATATATAACAATTATAACTAACTATAACTAGTAGTTAGAACTACAGGACAAAGGCTAAAGAAGATCACTCTACTCCTCCATCACATTTTCTTCTGTGCCTTCAGCTGGGCAGGGAGTTGCTCTGCTGCGAGTGTGAACAGACGTGGGCCATGGCAGGGTTTATAAACCAGGACACGAAGAGTTGTTCTCACCAAGCTCATGGGAGGAGGGAGCAGGAGGAGGTTTGGTGCTGGAGTTCGAGCTGTTGGCACACTGAGGCAGGACTTGTGGGGAATGGATGGGAGGCATTGAAGGCTTAATTAGCAACCAGTGTGAATGTTTAATTGACACGGTGCACATTTGGGGGGCATAATTCACATGGCTGGATGTGATGCTGTCCTTGTACCTCCAGATCTTACTGCAGTGCCATACAGCCTTCAATATGACCAAGAACCACATGGATGCCATGCAAGCATCGTTTGGATATCAATGTCTCCACAAAACATCATCTTCATGGTCAATATAAATTTATGAAGTTTTTCAATTTCTTTTCACACATGGCCAAAACAAGTAACATAATACCTTTCTCTCTCAAATTATCCTGTAGTTTGTACCTGATATGCCCCCACATCTGCATGTTCACATTCCATCCTTATCATACAAACACTGCATGAACCTTG
This sequence comes from Anseranas semipalmata, assembly GCA_013399115.1. Lineage (NCBI taxonomy): Eukaryota > Metazoa > Chordata > Aves > Anseriformes > Anseranatidae > Anseranas > Anseranas semipalmata. The sequence continues at coordinate 622,850 of VXAA01006068.1, forward strand.
GAAAGCTTCTCACCATTACTCACTTTTTCAGCAGATGTTCATATTTACCACTCTGTTGACCTTGTTAGCATATTTACCTTTGTGTAAATAGTTTGTACTCTGCTCAGATGACTATTAAATCTATTTTGGCCAGTATTTTAGCAAAGACTTAATGTGAGTATGTGTGTACTAATCAGCGTGCCAGAGAGATCTACATACTAAAAAAGAGGGATGAGAAACAGAAAGCATCATAAAGACAATGTGATTAAATAGTAAGCTTTTCTGTGATCTCATATAGATGGCATATTGAAAGTATAAAGAGATCGATATTAGGTCACATGTCTAGGGAGCTGCATACAAGAATAGCACAAGCATATGTAAGGAGGAAATTAGAAAGCCCATGCATAAAATGTCATACAGCTAGCAAGGGACATGAAAGGTAACAAGAAAATAGTCTAAATTTAGATTGGTAGTGAGAGGATTATAAAAGGAGGATTTGCTCTTCTACTCAGAGGGAGGAAAAGCTATTTATAAATGATATTCAGCAGACTGAAGTGTTTCTTTCTTTTTTTTTGCTTCAGCATTCCCTGGCAGGGTCAGTGAGAAAGAGTATGAATCAGGTTAGGAGAGAGAAAACCAGCTGAGAGCACAAATTGGTAAGTTAAATTTTTTCCCCCAAATTCTCTGGAGCTAATAAAATTCCACAGGGAATTTTGAAAACCAGATGAAGTAATATGAGAGCAATTAGAGGTTAGCACTGAAGACAGGGGAGGATGGGTTAGGTTAGGAGCCAGCTTATCTTTACACCAGGGAACAGGGTGAACTTGTCAGTCTGGGGAAAAAATAACTGAACCGTCAGTAAACACCTAGATGATAACAAAGCTAGCAGCAGCTAGCACAGATTTAACAGGAACACATCATATTTAACAAAGGCCATTTTCACTCATGCCAGCACAATAGGCCCCATGGAACGATGTACACACTGCATTTTCAGAAGGGCTTTGACAGTGGGGATGAGTTTCTGAGTTTCTAAACAACCACCCAGCGGGGGCAGAGCTGTCTGTAGGGCCCTAATCTGGGAGCTGCTGCTCAGAACTGCACTGCCAGTGAGAATGCAACAGTTGTGGTACCCACAGCCACCTCCCCTGGGCTCTGTAAGACTCAATATTTTTGCTGATGGCTTGGATGATAAACCAAGAACCATGTTTATTCAATTTTCAAATAGCAAAAAGCTGGGGAGGGTTATGAGTGTGCTGGTTGATGGAGTGAGATATGACAATAGTCCTGGCTGAGCAAATCATCCTGCTGAGATGAGAGCATTACCTGTGATGCCTTATAGATGGCTGGGCCAGCCTTGCCGTGCTCAGAACTTGAGCACTGAGCACGCACTGAAGGCAGCGCCCTCCTTGCCAGGTCCTGCTGAACTTCTCATGGCCTCAACACATAGGCAGGCTCAGCACCTTCCCTCCTCACCTCTACTCTGGCTGATTCCTGGTTTTACATCAGGACATGAGCTACTTGATCAGCCACAGGGCATACATGTTACCTTGCTACCAAACCTCCACCTGTAACAATCTGTCCAGTGCCCTTGGTGAGGAAACCTGGGCATTGTATTGGGTTTATGTGGCAAGGGTTTGGTAGGAGGGGGGCTGCAGGGGTGGCTTCTGTTAGAAGAGTCCAGCAGCTGCCCCATGTCAGGTAAGAGCCAGTTCCAGCCGCCTCCAAAATGGCCCCACTGCTGGCCAGAGCCGAGCCAGTGAGCGACGCTGGTTGTGCTGCTCTGAGAGCAGGTTTAAGAAAGGGAAAAAACTGCTG
>VXAA01006068.1:625283-673050 GCA_013399115.1 Anseranas semipalmata
CCGATCTTTTTCCTTTGAGGAGGGGGGAGTGAGAGAGTAGTTGTGGTGGAGTTGCTGCCCAGCAGGGTAAAACCACCACAGGCGTGCAGGAGGAGGGTCCCCTCCAGAGTAGACCTGAGGTGCCCTCTCCAGCTTAACTGTGGACATGGAGATTTTTGCCAAAGTCTTCTCCTGCAACATGCTCTGTGGTCAAGGCCTGTTTGTGCCAGTGTACACTGCAAAGTGTGGCTTTGCCACACAGAGGTCCTGTGCATGGGGCATGGCCGGGCATGCACTGTGCCTCCAACCCACTCCCGTTGATCTTTGTCTTACAGGTATGTTGAAGATACATCAGCCGCAACATGCAATGGTGGCCACACCAGCAGCTGGAGATTGGGGTTGCAGCATGGAGGTGAGGGAGGTGCTCAGGCACCTCCCCTACCCCAGCCCCCTGCTCTGGGACCCTCTTTGTCAGGAGGGGCTGTCACCCCTGCACATCCCCAACCAGTGGAGGGGAACGCTCCTGGACCTGCTCCACCACTGCCAGGAGCTCAAGGGAGGAGAGCTGGGCTCTGCTTTTCCTGACAAGCTGCTTTCTTTTCTCAGGAATTTCTTAGAACATTTAAATCAGCCAAAAATTTCCAAGCCAGCCTGGAACAAACTTTCTAAATGTGATGCAAACTTTGAAAGATTTCAATCTGGAGTTGTCTTGAACTGATTTTTTTTTTTTTTTTTAGTGTTAAGTTTCCACTATGACCTAAAAAATCAGTCATTCAGACAACCCTGCTCTGTGCAGAGAGGATAAAGCTTATCGCGGAACTAAATACAATTTTTCAGAGACTGCTGGAAAATGGAAAATACCATGCAGATCACATTGCTTGCCATTATAAATTCAGGGCATGTTTCTTTGACCTGTCCTTCTCTTAGGATAAGTGTAGAGCATATGCAAATAACAACAACAATAATGAATACCATCAACAAGCAAATGAAAAATAAACAACCCAACTAACCAAACTAACAAGTTAAACGGAAACATTATTTCACAGTTCATGCCTCTCTTCTGGGCAGAAGATAAATGAACAAGCAGCTTACAACGTGTTGGCCACCTCGCCTTGCTCTCTGAAGGGCACAGCAGAGCTGTGCCATGCGGGCAAAAAGGGACAGGGTAGTCCTGGAGCAAGAGCTAGAGTGACTGCACAAGACTCAGCACAGAAAGTTCAGCTGTGTGGGACCAGCTCCATCTGTGCAGGACCAGCGACGGCACTTTTCTTGTCCCCCACCATTAGCAGCGCAGCTCCCCGCGGTGGCCATCCCCTGGTCACAAAGCGCGGCCGGGGTTCAGGTATGGCTGAAGGTGGCGGAGGTGGCTCGGAGGTGGGCTCAGGGTGGAAGTGCCCCATGTCCACAAGACATCCTCCAGCTGTTCATTGCTATTTCTGTTCAGAACTAGAAGATTTATCCCCTACAAACCACAGTTTTGTGGAAGGCAATTCTGATTAAAATCCATGCCTATGCTTAGTCTGTATTATGGGAAATATGTCATTCAAATGGCCATTAGCAATACCCACCCTTATTGAAAACATTATGGAAAACTCATTGCTCAGTAGTGCATATTACCAGAGTTGTGTGCCTCGAGGGATGCTTGTACATTGTACTGTGGAAAAGAGATTTCCTCTTATGCAAAAATGCTAGCAAAAGGCTTCCTAAAACCTAAGTGTTACATAAATATTTGTAATTTGGTCTTTTCCATCCCAAACCCCCAAGGTCAGAATTTGATACCAAAGTACCAGTGCCTATTTCTGTAGGAGTATAAATGGCCATTCCCAAAAATAAATCTGTGTGCTAAATATAACCCTCAAGCTGAAGGAAACTTGTCAAGATGCATTTGAAAGGGAAGTCTGATACTGAACAACAAAGAAAGCATCCTACAGTATCTGACCCGTGACTCTGTACTAAATACTTAATCAAGACGAATTAAAACAGGAATGCACAGCTTGTTGTCAGCTTTTAGTAAGCTGAGAGTGAATATTGCTATGTGTTTTTCTGGACTGGGAATTCCAGTTTTCTCAGAAACTTGCCTCTCTTCTGTTCTGGGCATAGAGCTGTTGAAAAACATTCTTTTTTTCTTCTAGTAATTTTAAAATGTAATTACAAAAATGAAAATGCTAACAGATTTCCAACCACTTCAGGACATTTTGCCTATTAGAAACATGTTGACTTTTTAAACAAATGGCTTGCTTTCACTGTAATTAATTTTAAAAGATTCATTTCTTTACTGACAGATTACAAGCAGCTATTCTGCAGCCGTCTCAGGAATCTTGAGTTTGACCTTAATAAATAATACAACATTTTCTTAATTTGAAGAGTAACATATGCTCTCCCTCTTCCCCACCAAAGTGAATCCATTTATTTCTTCTTCGGTTGACTGTGTGTGCCGAGACAGCATATGCCTTTTACATGGTGTGATTACCTTTGTGTGGGCAAGTAGGCCACAACTTTAACAATTCAATAGTTTCAGAATTTCACATTTAAACAAGATAAAAATTATTGTTTGCTCCCGTTCTCTTTACACAGTGTGGGAGATGTGGATCGCAACCAATGTTTCTTAGAATCCTTTTTGGTCATCAGGCTGCTGTCATTGCAAGAGCTGAGGTGCTGCTGTTGACAGCGGATGTCTCCTCAGCCAGCCATCCTCCCTCCTGGGAGGGGAGGATTGCACAGAGGTACCCCTGGCTCCTGGGCTGACCTTGGGAAAGCCCCTCCATGAGCCCCTTTCCTCACCAGGTGTAAATGTGATCCCGCAGTTTTCACCCCCGTTAAGCATCCATGTGCCTCAAGGGTGCAGCCCAAGTCACACAGCCCACGCTGATGCTGGCATCTGAGGTGACCTCGTGCGGCTGCTGAGTGTCCTGCGTTTATCAGCTGGGTGGATTCAGCAGGTCAGCTGCTCTCCAGGGCTGATAGGTCCTTGGGGAACTTCCACAGACTGTCTTCCCAACGTGTGCTTTTTCCCTCTTCAGCCTCTTTTCTGGTTTCTGTTTCTCCATGAACATTCGCAGGTGCCTACAGAGCCCATTCACACAATCTCACACAGTTTATACCACCTTTATACCAGCTAGCACCTTTACTATAAGCTAGAGACAAAATAAGGAGATAGACACAAGTTTGTGGTAGAGACCCAGAAGTCAAACCCCAAAGGTTGCAATGTATTTTCACTTACTTCTTATGCTATCTTTGCTGGGTGCTGCACATCCTCCTTGGCATATCGTTGGCCCCTGAGTGTCCTGTAAGCCATATCTTGATTATATGGCAGATTAAGGACTGTGTCTTGTCAGAAAATATCACAACACACCAATGTCAATAAGTGGTGTGCCCATACAAGATCTCAAATCTTGTCGTGTAAAGGTGTTTTATAAAATGATGAAACAGCCTGTTCCTGAGAGGTTCCACAGCAGCTCCCTCTCAGGGACAAAAATGGTCAGCTCAGGACATCCATAACAGAATGCATGGGGTCTGCCTCAGAAACTGGGGATGAGTTGGAAGTTTCCCAGTGGGACACCATTTCGCCTGTAACCAATGATTTAATTCCAGTTCCCTTGTCAGACTGTTTTAAACTGCTTTGAAGACCCCCGGCTCAGGCTTTTCAAGGCTTCTGCTCCCAAGGGATTTACTTTGCTCCCTAGGACATTGGAGGACATTTTCATAAAGGCTTTTGAAGAAGTTTTAAAGTGCAGAAACTATAGTAATAACAGTACACAAATGGTCTATCTCCTGTTACATGGAGAAGCAAAATAACCTGCATCAACATAAATACATTAATGTGTATTCAGCTGGCTCCTCGCTTTGCTTTGCAGGGAAAAGGTTTTGACACCAAAGGAAGTCATTATTGATTGGCGAAAACCAATTGCATTTGTAAACTGTGAGATCTGCTTTCATTTCTGCTCTCCAGTCCCATGTAATGAAATCACTGGGAACATTGTGCCTGCCAAAGCAGTGGTCTGGATTGTACCATGCTGCCTCATGCCACTGCTGGCAAACAGCTGCTTAAGGTATGTGGAGAAACTGCTAAAATTTTGCTGAAATTATCTTTACATATATTTTTTTTGCTTCAATACAGCATCAGACCCTCCAGATTTTCTAGTTCTGTCAGTGAGAAATTTGCTTGAAAAATATTGCTAGGGGAGCCCCTGTTTTTTTTGTAAGCAAAACAATAATCAGCAACAAAACCAGAATAATTCATTCACTGAACAAATAGTACATGTCTTTATGGACAGTAAAATTGCTGGTAAAATGAAAAATGCATCAAAATATACAAATGGCTGAGTGGAAAAGAATCGGGGCTTTAATAAAGCAGAAGTCTACTGCATTGGGGAAATATTTATATTATTCAACATTAGTAAAGATGGGCCCTATTACTTTGTTTAATTATTCTTCAGTCAACTAGAGGATTACAAACTAGGTCTTTGGCTGGCTAACCCTCTGTAGGGTCTAATTATTGTGTGCCCTGGGGTGCCTCCCAGGGCAGGTAGCAGCATCGCTCCTTGGGAAGACAGGGTAAGGACGGGCAGCCACTGCTGCTTGCACGTTTCTCCACGTGACTTCTTGCAACTGAGCTCTTGCCAGCAGTTAAGGACTGGCTAATGCAAAGCATTGAGTTAGTACATTTTTCCTACACTGTTGCTTCTCCTTGTCTCACTGACCTGCAATATAACATCCTGCAATTCTCCTCTGGCTCTTTCTGTCACTCCTCCCCCTTAGGGCCTGTGATGCACAGTTACAGGGCACATGCTGTCATAGGTAGGTAGTGCCAAGTCAAAGGTGTATCCTGTGGGATGCTCAATGCTTGTGGTACCTGTGGAAGTCCAAAGCCAGCTGGCAGGTTTTCAGGGGGAGGTAATGCCAACCTTTCATCTGGCCACATGTTGTAAAAACTGCAGGGAAAAAAAAAAAAAAGTGTTTTTTAAGTGTTTTTTTTTTTTTTTTTTTCTGATCCTGCAGTTTCTATAGTGGTTAAATTCCACACTATATAGAGGGATCTTGACCAGTAACAGTCACGGTGATGATAATAACAATCAGTATGTTAACAATATGCTGGGGAGTAAGCGGAGGCAGGTCCAGGACAAGAGCCAGAAAAGGACCATCATTTCTTAGCTGTTTTGCCTTTAGGTTATATATCAATGTTCTTAATATTAACAAATCCTACTAAAATAAGTAAAGCCTGTGCCTTCAAAAGTCTGGATATAAATCTTCAGTGTGCCTGAAATAACACCAGGCCCCAAACCGTTGTACCAAATAAAGCAATTTGCAATGTATGAGAACATCCAACAGCAAATAAGCTGTGATTCCAGCATCAGATAAATATTTTCACATGCTCATTATGCCCATCAGGCTTGGAGGAAACTTAGCCACGAGGAAAAATAAGCTGATGCTGTTGTTTCTACAAAGTAGGAACAAGAAGGACAAAAACTGGAGGTAGGAGAGCTGGGGAGTCATTTCCAAACCATTTTTGCATTCTGTAACAGCCAGGTAAGAGGGCATAGGTGATGCCCCAAGTGCTGATGCTCTGCTGGGTGGGCTTGGCCGCTTCCAAAGCACAGTATTCTGTGTGTTCCTGTGGTTGACTTGGGGAAAGCCTCAGTGCTCCAGACCAGCTGTGTGGTTGTGACTGGGATCCTGACCTCCCCACCTGCCCTTCATGTGTGCGTTTCCCTGAGGACGTGCACAAAGCCCCATCCATCACCTACGCGCTGCTCATAGGGTGCGTGGCTGAGCTGCAGAGGGGATAGCGGTGGTGGGAGTGATGTTGTGGCCATTATGGGCTCTTGGTTCGGGGGATCAAAGGTTGGCAAATGATGGGGGGGCTTGTATGACAAAGAGGCACTTTGGCATTTGGTGCTGGGAGCGCTACACGGGGAGGAACAGCTGCCTCCTCACGATGGTGAAGGCAGAATCTCACCACCGAAATGTCAATGCTCGCATCCAAGGCGGCTCAGTACTTCCCTTAAACTAGCAGATTCTAGGTTTGGAGAAAGGATCAGTAAGTGGCATTTTGGATTAAAATGACAAAACTATTTTTGCAACAGACCTTTTGTTAAGAGTGAGTGCAGCCGGTGGTCTCAGTGGGAGCTAGGAAATATTGACAGGCATAGTTCCAAAAATCAGTATGAAAAGACATAAACAGCAAAAACCTCCTTGGTAAGCTCTTCTATTCAATTTTGTACTTTAGCAACAGTTAGGCTCATCTGATTCATGATCTGGCTTTACAGCCAGTGATGGCTTAGGGGCTGTATAGATATTGCTGGTGGCTGCTATCACAGGAGATGGCTGGTAGTGTGACACGACATTCTCATTTACTGAATTTGGGACTGGATCACCTTGTTCATGGTTTCTATGAGCTCTAGAGAGACTTGAAGAGATGCCGTGGATGCTTTTCCTGCATTTTCTCACTTCTGCTGTGCTGGAGCATTCAGATTTCCATCTTGCCACCTGCTCAGTTTAGTACATTTGTGCTGCTGCTGAGATAGGGGAGGGCTTTGGAGGGAAACTGCAGGATGCTCTGGGTACTCAAGTCTTCTCTTTTTTCCCATCACTCAGATTCTTCAGCTTCCCTGTTCTCCCTCTGGTCTGTGGACAAGGTGGTAAGGACAGTGGTAAGAAATCTGGTAATGGAAAGGGTTGGTGATCACAGCAGTGGGGAAGACAAAAGTATCCCCCTTTTTCTTACCTTGCTGTGTTAAACACTACCACAATTCAGTGCCATGGATTTAACTGTGTTTTGCCCATTTTAGTTGGACATATATCTAGGGTTAAGAAACAATGGAGGAATGAAAGACTGAAGTGTGTGCATAAGGAGTCTCTGGTGTAACAGAAGTCCAGAAAATTTATTCATGCTTTAAATGAAGTTTGGAAGTTCAGTCCACCCCTATGTTTTATTTCCCAAATAAGCACTATGCAGCACAACTGAGCTTTCCTTGGAATCCAATTTTTAATCATCATTGATAAGATAATAGTTTCCCAATTTTAGGATTATGCCCCATGCACCTCACTTTCACGGCTGCACCTCGCCTGCAGGAGAGGCAGTGCTGCCTGAGCCAGCCACACAGGGATGCTCTGTAATGCTCTGTAGAGAAGAGCATCTCTTCCCCTCTCAGTTTTCATGTCCCCAGTGAAGCAAAGCTTCTTCAGTGACAGAGCTGAAATAAGACATTTTCTTATCCTAGTGAAAAACACTCAGCACAGGATTTCTGGTGCCCGAACGCCTGGGCGTGAAGCACCCAGGCATCCTGAAGGATGATGGATCCTTCCATCATGTGCTTTTCCAAATGGTGCTTTTTTCCTGTCTCTCTCCTCCTAGCTAGGATGTGAACCCAAGGGAAGAGAAACTCATCTATTAATGGGGCCGGTGCTGGAGAGGATGAGCTGCTGACCTGTGCTGCCACTATGGCTGGCATGTGTGAGGGGACAGGTGGGGGGGTCATGGGGCCCTGGTCCACTCGCGGCAGGTCCATCCCCTTCACCCACACCATGCCACCGCTCAGGGGAAGCAGGTAAGAGCAGCAGAGCAGTCCTTAGCCAAATGCAGCAGCTGAAGAGGTTGCAAGAGCATGTTAAGAAATGGTGTTGAGCAGTGAGTTCAGGGAGGTTCCCTTTGTGCTCAAGTATTTGGGGAACTTTTAAGAACTATGGAGGAAAATTACTGAGACAACTGGCTCCAAAGAGTTTTGCAGATCTATCATTTAAGGTCAAGAAAAAAGAACAGGAAACAAACGTTGTCTGTTAAATCTTTAAGATGTCAGTAAATAAATTATGTGGTTTCCAGAACTGTAAAGCATCTCATATCTTTTGCTGACTTCAGCTGGAGCACTGGGTGCTCAGCACTTCTGGAAATAAAATCATTTGTTTGCCAAGGCTCAGAAGGAAAAGCTGAGAAGGCTGACTTGAAGTTCTTGTTCTTGCAAATATGAATATGAAGCAGGATATAAAAATATGAATTGAATATGAATTGAAGCAGAATATGAAACTTAAATCAGTAGTGTTCCCTCAGGAAGATCATTATTTGGAAGAAAAGAAAAAGTGCACATAAAAACAAATTTGTCAACACCATCGGAAAGGAGGAAGGATGAAACTTACTTGGCATTATTATTTCCTGTCATAGAGCTGGTCTGTCTCTCCCTTCACTTGGTGATATTTGTAGTAGTTTTGCATTGAACTAATTGCTTCCAGCCCCGGGGGCTGTCATGAAAATGTAGGCAGTTCTAATGGCTTAAGTGTTAATTAACGTGATAGCAGAGCAGTTGAGGAAGGGACTAAAATGTCGAACAGTGGGGATAACTGAGTACGAAAAATGCCACAATCTTGCAGATTGAGCAAGGCAGGGGCAGGCTGGCATGGATGCCAGAGGAGATGGGCAGGAGCCTGCACAAGCTTGCTCTTCTCCACGTGGGTGAGATGCTGAAAAACACTGCGCAGCTCTCGGTTTCTATGAGGTGTTTCTATCAGGAGTTACAGTCAATAGATTTAAAAAAAAAAATCTTAAGCAATGAGAAAATGTAGAAATTATGTGCTATAATACAGAAGGTATTATAGTGTTATGAAAGTGTTGCACAGAAACTGACATTTTCCAGATGATTTTGTTCTCCATGATATTCCATTGGAAAACAAAATCCTTTGGTCAATTAACCTGAAATATTCTTGATTCCTCTCCCTTCCACTGCAGTGTCCCAGCAATTGGAAGAAACTGAAATGGGACGTGAGAGCTGTAGCATGCCAGGGCCAAAAGGGAGTAAAATGAGTACGAGATCCCAAAATATGACTTATCTAATAAGATAAGAGATTAATGCCAGATAAAGTCAAAGCATTTTGTCCTGGTCAACATAAAAAATTAAATTCGGGAATGTTTGATTATTGATTCTCCAGTTGTAATTTGGAATTAAAACAGTATCAAAATTAGAGGACTTTCTATGATACAAAAGTATTGGGGTTATTATTTTTTGTCATTTCTTCAAAAGACTAATATTTTCTTTTCATAAGCAGTAATTCACACATTTTAATTCAAACATCCAGACAGAAAAATGTTTATATAGATACTAATTTTAATAAGAGATTTCATAGCGCTACTCTTCTACTACAGAGCACCATTCAGAGTCACTCCATTATGCAGTTTGCCTAGCAAAGCATTTCATCCTGCAGAAGTGAGAAAAGCCTAAATGCATCGTTCTGATGAAAAGAGAGAAAAACAAGGTCCAGAGGCTGAACAAGATGGTGAGGCTATGGTAAAAACAAACAAACAAACAAACAAACAAGACAACAACAACAAAAAAAAAAGCACTAACAAGCTGCTGAAGAATTACAGATAATGCAGTTGAGATGATCTGTGATGAATTTGTGTGGAGTTTGTTCCTTAATGTATTGCAAAAACTCTACAAAGGGAGGCTGATGTCGGTCCTGTGTACAAAAGACAGGGAGGTGAAGAGGAGCTCAGTGAAGGGCTCTCTTCTGCTCGCCCCACAAGCAAAGAGGAGGCTCCAGGGCACAGCTGAACGCACTTTTTACAAGATCAGGTCCTTTTCTTTGGTGACACAACATGAAGCCCAGAGCGGCTTTTCTCTCTGCACTCCATCACAAGACATGACTCAGAATGATAAAAAATGGTGACTCATCACATGGACTTTTTCCTTAAAACAAGCTATGTATTGTGTTAATTTTTCTACAAGCCTGTTCGGCACTGTGCTGTGAAGCCTTGATGTGCATCTAAAAGATAAGCCACCCTCAAGCCATGGGCTCCATGTTTCTTGCCCTGGAGTACTATGGGCAGTGATTTACTGTGTGCTGCGCAGTTACCTATGCTATCACTGGGCTTGAAAAGCAAAAACAACAGCGCGTCCCACCGGTTCCAACCACGGTTAAGGGAAGAGGGAGCTGATGGATTTGTGAATTTTATGCAAAATAGTGTAAATTTAAGGACAGGAGGGGAGACCGTGAAGTCAGTTGACCTAATTTTTAGCTGACACAATTTCACTCAACATCAACAGTGCACAAAATTATTCTTTTTACTCCGTAGCTGATCACCATCAGGCCAGCCACTTGCAGGCAAACCAAGGAGCACCTTTTGGAGTGAGGCAGCTTGGTGCTGCGCTCAAGGATGCCGGGGTTGTTCTGCTCTCCAGCACTTAATGAGGGTTTGAGTTTTGAAATCTTAATTCTCAGTCATGCTTAGAATTGTGACTTATTACAAACCCCCGGGCCAGGGTGAGCCTGCACCATACACCTCTGCTTCTATGCTCTGTAATATGGCAGAAGGTGCCTAGCCCAGAATTACGTCATGTGAGACATTATTGTCATTTCTAAAATATTATATTTATGTGCATCTGCTTTTTTATTTATTTATTTATTTATTTTTTTGTCTTCTGGTCATCTATCTGGAATTATTCTTCCAGATAGAAAATGTTTTTCTGAAATGTGCCAACAGCTCATGCAGGGCTTGAGTCACCAGATCACCTCCTGCTTCTCCCCTGTCCCCCTAGGACCTCGCAGACAGGGCTGTGGCAGCTGTGCCGAGTGCTGGGGCAATCCCAGACATCTGCCTTCTGAGCAGGGAATTGAAGATGCTCCACTTTGCATAACCTTTGCCTTAAGATCAGAGTTACTGTTTTTTTGAAGCCAGGCATGGCTGTCCTTCTGGGACACTGCTCACATTTAAACGTCTCACATCAGAATATATTTGGTTTTATTTCAGTGAGCATATTGTTTAGCAAAAGTTGCTCAGTAACAACTAAGTTTACCATCCAGCTATGGTTTTTATTTTTTCTCTCAATGCTATGGGATTTCACATGATGTGTATTTTCCTGGGATTAATATCAATGTGATGTACTATATCCCTAATGTATCTCAGCTCATTAAGTACCTTAATTCATTTTGTAAGAATGCCTTTTGCCTTCTACTCAGAAGATATACCCATTTGTGTATCATCATTTGTAGGCTGTTCTCGACCCCAGAGCACAGAAGAATTCTCCTGCTATTTAAAATCCCACTCAAAAGTAATGGCTTTTATACCTACATGCTAATATCATTCTGGTAGATCAGCTTCTGATGTGCCCACTGTATTAGGCAAGTTGAATTTTCAGCCTTAACATCAGGCTGTCACTAATCGCTTTTATATGTGTTTGCTATGACTACATTGTCCTCATTTCCAGTATCTGTTTTGAAACACAATATTAGTTCATTTATTTCCTGTGTCACAAACCAATCTCTTGCTGAACATTGCTTTGCAACTTTATTGAGATAATGCTTCTCATGAGAGCTTTGTCCTGCTGTTATCTTAGTGCTTTTTTTTTTTTTTTTTAATGGTAGGAGTGTCACCCTCCAGTAAAGTGAATTGTTTTGATTGCAAAGAGAAGAATTCATCCCTTGCGCTGAATACTTTGGGGTCTTACCGTGATTGCTGTCATATTTGCTGCTTCTGAACCTAGCTGTGTGCTCACCCTTGGTTTTGTCTTCGGCTTTTGTTAGATGTTTGTGCTGCCTGCTCTCCCTTTCATTTGGGAATCACACTGTAACTTGCTTTCTGCAGTGATTTTAAGTCCCTTTCTGACAGTACCTTGCTATGTCCAGTTGATTCATACTATCCAGAGTGGTTTCAGTTCTAGTTGGTCCATATGGTTACATGGCTTGAATTCTGTGTGTCCTTTAACATCAGACAGCCACATCTGGTGGCTTGCTTGCTTTGGCTCTCCACTTGTGGGTGTACTAGGGAATCTGCAGGAGTCCAGGGACCTAAATATTTTATTATTAAAATGTAACATGAAGAGCTTCACAGCCTCTTCAGATGCTAAATAATTTTTAAAATCTGTCCTCTATGAAATTATTTCTTCTCATTGAAATGGTTTTGAGAATAAAATTATTGCACATACAAGGATTTTAATCTGCAAAGTTTCTCTCCTGTGACTTTTGGAAGCCTTGAAAGCTCCCAGGCATCTCAACCACTCTGTCACCTGCAGCTTCGGACTGACTGCTTCAGAGGACATCATTGCTGCCTTCTTTTCTAAAGGCTGACCTGACTCCGGAGTATCATGGAGGAGAAATTACACACCACAAGCTTGTCAGGCACCGAACTCAGTTCCTTCCCTCCAGCACTATTCATGTCACTTTGCTTGATTTTTAGCACTTGGTCCTGGATAAATCACATCCTTCAGGGCCACAAGGGACCATCATTATCATGTGCAACCCTCTTCTCACGCAGCCATGGGGTTCCACCAAAGCATTCCTGCACCCGCTCTGTCCTTCACTGCACTAGAAAATATCTTCTAGACAGATACTTTTGATTTAAAGATCTCTGCTGACAGGGGATGTTGCTGTATTCCTAGGCACATGTTTCCAGTGGCTAATTATTTTCACCTAAAGATTTACACAGTGTCTTGCCTGAGGCCACTGCAATGTTTTCAGAGGAAGTTTCTGATGCTGAGGTCAGGAACAAGGTACCGACAGAAAGGTGTCTGATCAGCTTACTCCAGGGATGTCACTGGTCCTTGGCCCTTCCACTCTGCTCATTGCTTTTGCTGAGCTAGGGAAAATTTCTCTTGTGTCCCAACACCCACTGTTAGAAGGTTGTTTTGGGGAGCAGGCACCAGTGCTGTCCCCTCTCAGGACTACCTTGGCTTCTCCAGGGATTCAGACAAAGCTTTGGCTCTTCACCTCCCCCTGCCAGGCAGCGTGGAGAAGTCTTCAAGTCTAAATGCATTAAGGCAAGCGTGTTCTTCCTTAACCTTAGATAATTTTTTTTTAATTGAACTTCTTTAGGCTTAATACACCAGTTTTATAGCTATTCTTGGAAGGATATTTGCAATTTTCCAGCAGCCTTTAGACAGTGCTGAACCTGGGATTCAGGTATGAGTGCCATGTGAAGCACTGGTAGCACGTCTCTGTTGGATGGGCCATACCAGGTGCTCTGAGAACCGTGCTTGCTCCCCGCCCCTTGGCCAGGGCAGGCACTCACATCTGCCCATCTATGAGCAATCCTACCTGCTTCCCAAAGGGCTTTCGTCCCTGCAGAAGTGACTCATATTATCCAATGCTAAATTTATTTTATCTGCATTAAAGCTTTACAAGTCTACCAAGTGAATTGGCATGGTCAAAAGGTCTGGTGAACTCTCCACGACACTTCTGTTCACCAGATGGGGCTAACTACTAACTTCCCAAGAACACATCTTACATTTTGGTTGTATTTTTACCTTTTTCCGGGTTATTGATAAAGTTACTGAACAGCACTAGCCTAGGCAGGTGCTCTGGTGGGACTCCACCAGAAATGTGGGGCTGACGCTGGGAGTGCACATCTCCTGAACTGCAGCGAGGGGCTGGTGGCTTTTGAGGGTCTGCATGATGGTGTTTATAATTAGCTTAGGAAGTGAGAATTAGTGGCAGCCCAGGTGCTTTATCTACACTTGTGTGTGCCTCTCTGCCCCAGAAAAGTCACCGTGCCCATCTCAGAAGGATGCTGCTGCCAGGTGGAGAGCAGCAGCTGTTGCAGGACATGCACGCTCTGAAGCTCCAAAGTATGTAAGAGAAAAATGAGCTGAGCGTTACCCTCCCTATTCAAATATAGAGCACAATGTGCAGGTGAAAATAGAGAAAGTGCTCTGCAGTGGGGCTTGGCCTAGGTAGCCCTTTGCTTGCAAAAGGCATCACGGTAATGAAATGTCAGTACTGGATTACCCCGTGACATGGCCAGACACCCTTGGGTGAGCTGGGACCCTGCACTGCCCCATCCCTGGAGGTGTTCAAGGCCAGGTTGGACAGGGCTTTGAGCAACCTGGTCCAGTGGAAGGTGTCCCTGCCCATGGCAGGGGGGTTGGAATTAAGTGATCTTTAAGGTCCCTTCCAACCCAAACCATTCTGTGATTCTGTGATTCTGTGGTTGTTGCCGACTCCGATGCTGCCTGTAACTCTGCTTCTGCCTGGGATTTCTGGCCCCAGGGGTGGCCAAGCCCATCCCTCCAGACCTTAGTAAGAGGTGACAAATCACCACATGACACTCACCACTGAAGGACCCAGGTGGGGGTACGGGCTGAAGGCTGCTTTAGTGTCACACAAATGAGTCAGCCTCCTGTGTCAGTGTGTTTCTTAATTTAGATGTACCCTGGTACACTTCCTCTAGACATTCATCCCTGCGCCCAGCCTCTCTCCATCCCCACCACCGAGGCATTTGCTTTATTGCTGGTTCTCTGATGCCCTCCTGTGACTTACTGAAGGTGACTGACAGCACTGGTGTGTCACTGGCAGGTAAGAAGGGACTGTGTCGTGATGGGAAACGTTTCCACAGCGTGAGCAGGCAGGTAATATAAATTGCTTTAGAAACACCATTGCTGGTGCTAAGCTCCAGAGCTTGGCTCATATGTGATCCTTGATCACAGAGGTGTTGCCCAAATGATTTTGGAATCAAGACCTTCAAACATGTTCCAGCTTAATTAATATATATACAATACAATTAATGCACTACGACTGTGCTCACATAATTACTAAATTCTGTGCTTTCAAGCAATGGATCTTAGAACTGCAGGTCCCTCCTGCTAAACACTGAGGCAGTAGGAGATGATTTTATTTTCAAATTGAAATCTTAGTAATTTCCCACACGGGATATAATGGCACTCCTAAAATATAACCCCCTCCATCGCTGCTTGAAGCAGGAGCACAGGAGAGGTGAGGTGCCCACCCTGCTTGGCTTGCCGTGTCTGGCTGCTGTTTGCTTGCTGAGCTTTCAGAAAGGTTAATAGTGAACCTACAGAGCAAGCCATGGAGAGAAAGACATGCCATTTTATTATTATTATTCATTATTTTTATTATCATAGCTCCTAGCAGTGGAGGTATACAATGGGTCCCTGCTGGGGAAGGCACAGTGCAGACATAACGCAGGCAATCCCTGCCCCAAGCTGCTTAAATGTGAAGCAAAAATCTTAGTAGAGCAGAGCCTAGGTCTCCAAGTCATAAAGCTCTACCTTCCTCCTGCAACACTGGAAACGTGAAAATCAAGGATTAATGCCTGACAGATGTTTCCATAAAGCAATAAAATGATCAAGGAGACAAGCAGTGTTGCATGAAGACAGTAATTTCCCTTTGGATGCTCTTGATTGCTGCTTCACTGGGAAGTTTTCCACGTCCCTCGCTGTCCCCTTGGCTGGCAGCCTCTCCTCTCTGTGAGCAATTTCCTGACGGCAACAAGGGAAAGCCCTGAGGAAAGGGAGCAGGCAGCAGGACCTGGAGTCATCCCTGGTGCCGGGGTGACCTCTGTGGAGGTCCTGGGTTCCTGTTTGCAGCTCCTGGGGTGGAAGCACAGCCCTGGCCCTGACCTTTGAATGGGAAACCTCCTCCCCAGAACATTCCTACATCCCTGTGCACCCTCTGCACCCCCCAGACATCTCCCACCAGGAAACTGCTCCCAAAGTGCTGTTTCAACACTCAACACAAGTAACCTTCCCATGGCTTCTGGAGTGCCGTGTGTCAGAATTGCTCCGAATATTTTATTAATACGGCTATGTCCACCCATGGTGTGAGGCTCAGGTCCAAAGCCAGCTCTTAGCCTTCCCATACCAGCAAAGATGCTTATGTAAGGGTGACTCATGCTCTGAGCAGCTAAAGCTCTTGGATGCTATTTTCTCCTCAGTAGTAGTACGTGTAAGCTATGATCTGGTTGTCGAGCTGAAACTGCTTATTTCGTTCCCCAACATTTCTGTGGCCAGTAGGGAAAAGGCAGTAATGTAAATTTCTGTTTTGTGGTAAAAAAGAAGAAAGCTTCATTTAATAATGTCCATGTATTGTTTAAACATTTATCACTTTGCTCCTTCTCAGAACTGGTTCTCATCAATTTATCATGCGCCTTACATTTTGCTACCTACATTTTCTTGCTTTTGGTAAATCTTTTAAAGGTGACCTGAAAAGGTAAAAGACCAACCCCGAGCTGCTTTACAAGGTGTTGGCTGAGTGTCTGAATGCCTCTGCTGCTCAGCACTAGGAAAAATGTGTCTGAAAATCCCAATCTCTCCCTTCCGATGGCAGTGTCCCTGTCCTTGCCCACCACCAGCGCCCACCCTCTCCTCCAGGACAGCCAGCCATGTATTGGGCACCAAAATAGGACCCGGCTAACACCTGGGAAGTGGAGGAAAACAACTTTGGGTATCTCTCTCCTCCTCCTCTGTCCAACTTGGCCACCACAGACGCCTGGATAAGGGGTCGGGGTGTTTGGCAAAAACTGCGGGCTGCTTCTCTTGCTCTGGACTTGGAGCTGGGGATGGTCTGCAAAAGCCTGGCTGATCCCTGGCCAGGAGAAGCCCCCCGGTCCTGGCCAAGCCCCTCCACACCCCATGGTTAACTGCTCCTAGGTCCACAGGGGCCATACCCATAGACACCTCAGGTGGTGGGAACCCAGAAAACCTGCGAGGAAGGATCGTGTCTCTCCCTTGCTCTTGGTGGCACGTGGAGCCACACGGCACGGGGACAGCACCTGTCCCCACCATGGCTGGGCAACGTGGCTGGGACGTGGCACACTTGCCATGCCAATCACTCCCAGAGGGTTTCGTGCTGCACAGAACTCCAGCTCTGAAGATTTAAGAGCAGGCTGGCTGCTACCCACCACCACGCAGGAGTTGTTGCTTTACAATGTATGTTTTATTTATAGATTAACATTAGCATTTGCAAGAGGAGTGACTTGGGCTCTGAGTTATTGCTTCCTATTAACCTGAAATTATTGAGTGTCTGAAATTCGTGAGGAAACCCAGTGGGCAGAAAGCACCTGAAAAATGTTCCTCGCCTTTCCTTGAAGCACAAAGAATAAACAGCCTCCTCCCTTCGGAGGGCTCTGCAAAAACACTGAAATGTCAAACGAGAGAGCCAGGCAATCATATTTTTAAAGAATCACAAACATTAGCCATTTTCCATCTTGTGTGTGTACAGCTCTTCATATATATTGCATGTTATATACATGATCAGATTCCTATTTGCTGTCAATAACTGATTTCAGACTGTATGGAGGGGCAGATCTTGCAGCCCTCAGTTATGTGTTGCTGTCCTTGCTCCTATGGAAATGTTTCCCTCCAGCAACAACGCACCAGTCTCGGGTTTTCCTTTGAGCAGGCTTCGAGGGGGCTGAGGAAGGAAGGTCCCCATCCAGCTGGGCAGGGCTGGGCAGAGGGACGGGGCAGGGCTCCCTTGCCCCGCTGCCATGGGGCAGACCCACTCCCATCCCCAACAGGGGATTTCTGTGCCAGCTGGTGGGGAGCCTGGGACACGGGCAGGGCTCATCTCTAGGTGTTTAGTCACCTACAGTTTAGGTGTCTTCTTAATCCGATTGCCCAGGTCCCTCCTCCATCCCATGTGGGCACCAGCTGACCCATCCAGAGACAGCGGAGCAGTTAACAAATGGGCTGAGCTGCTCTCCCTTCTTTCTCACTGATAGCAGGGAGAATTTAAGTGACTAGCTCATAAGAGACGTCTAACTTTCTTTTTCGGTGTCTAAGTTATCGAGGCCGTGAGCAGGGCAGCCCACACCCCCCCAGGGTAGCCCCTGCCATTGCGCAGGAGGCCGCTTGCTGGCTCTGAGCCTGGAGATGGGGGCAACACGAGTGAAGGAAACCTCACTCTTGCCATTTAACCTCCCCATCTGAAACACAATATTTTTAGTGCCTCATTTCCAAGCATTCTTCCTCTTCATTCAGTCAAATCAGGAGTAATCACTTGCATTTATGTAGCAACTTTCAGACAGAAGAAGTCTAAAATGCTTTCCAGATCCAAGAAGGCTATTTACATTGCTTGTTATTTAATCTTCCTTATACTCTGCTTGGGGACAAACCGGTATCAATCCGTTCTTTCTGTGCTTATGAACTTTCATGATCTGTGACTGACAACTTTAATAATCTTCTTTATAAAGCCTAGGCAGCATCCAGAGTAGCACCTAAACGGTCCCCAGGAGCTGTAATTAAAATTAAGCTGCCCATGGGTTGCTTTGATTACAACAGGGCAGGCCAGCTTAACCTTCAATTTATGCTGACTTGAAAGATGGCTCATACAGAGAACCTGTGTGCCAGGCATGGATTTGAATTAATTATGCTGATTCTCTGGTTTTATTTTGCTATCTGATTAGGCTTACAAATGAAATCACAGCCCCATCCTTCTCAAGATCTCTGGTGCAAATGCCAAGTCCTGGCAACCCGCTGTGGGGTGCCCGCCTGCTTCCCCCCTCCTCAAACAGAAGGGATGTACTTGGGTGTCTGATGGAGATGGTGGCTCTCACGCACCCGCTGCCGAGTTATTGTCGGCTGCAGACACAAAACTCCTAATCTGATCCCATAACTGATGGGCTGCCAATACATACTGACCATGAGCACCCCTGGCACACCCCAGCTAACCCCGATCCGCAGCGAAGTCTTTCCTCCTGGTTCTCAGAAATGGATACTTTTTGGTGTTTCTTGTCCTCCAGCTGCACAGAATGGGCTCTTAATTAGCATCAACAATATCTGAGAAGCTAATCAGAAAATACGGTTTCCTATGTAAGGATACTTTCTGTATACCAAAATATACCTTCACACTGGGAGTTTTGCGTAAATTAAGCCAAGTGTCTCTCATGTTGTGTGGTTTGAAAAGCCAGAACGGAAAGGTGGTGGATGCATTTCAGCAAGGCTATAATTTAGTTACAGTCACTTTTAGAAAATGTCAAAACAGAGATATGAAACCTTCCCCCTCCCAGCAAATCTACCAAACCCACGGGTACCAGATGAGCGGCATGGAGTATGCCTTCCTGTCAAATTTCTTGCTTAACTTCCTAACAGTTTTATTTTCAGAGGTTTCTTTCCTTTTCTTTCCTAAAAGCCTGTGTCACTGCCTGAACCACATTCTCCCTCACAGAGTATCGTCATCCCTTTGACTGGCAAAGTACATCACAAGGGTTGGGGGATTTATTCAAATGTCTTCTTCTCCTCTGACAAAATAATATCCTTTTACAGCAGCAGAGACATGCTATGTACTTTTGCTGAATCTGTGACAGATCCAACCGGTCCCTTTCACTGGTGTCTTCTGACACCATACAGACAAAAAGCTACTATGACCTTTTAATGGTACGTATGGCACAAAATAGGGCTGTGCTCTCTTTGTGGCCTCCCCTTGTCCATCCATGAGTAAATGTGCAGGTTGAGAACAGAAAATATGGCTTAACTGGAGCTGAGTGACCACTGCTGCCCAGGGTCATCTTTAAGATGCTCCCACCGCTGTTGATGCCTGGGGTGCTGCTGTCCCCCAATGCCCAGCTTGAGTGACTGCAGGGCAAAGCTGGCGCTCACCCCTCTTTGCTACGCAGCAATATCCTGACTTGGCTAAACGGAGGAGCAATCCTACTCCCTCTTTGTATCTGCGGAGTGGAAGGGAACCACGATGGAGCCCTCCTGAGAGCACGAGCGCTCTGCGAGCAGCCCACAGGCAGCAGCCTGGCGCACAGGACTTCTGCAGGAGACGGGAGATAACAGCAAGGCACAGTTTATCCCTCGCAAGCAGTTTTTAAAGTTGCTCCTTAAACTAAAAGCTCTCCAAGGCGCTGCTCTTGCAGGCTCAGGTTGTTAATGTGATGATTTTTGTTGAACCAAGAATGTCCTTATGGAGAACTTCTTCCCATCTGCTGTAAGGTTTTCAGTCCAGCACCCAAGCTGCACCTTAAAACACTGGCTTCAAGTGTCTGCTGCAAAGATGGCAGAGCACTGAAGGTTTTGGTAGGCAGAATTTGGTCAATTTAAGCCTAAAATTCCTTTCCCCGTCAACTTCAGGCACTGAGCTCTTGCAGCGAGAGCTGCAGTGCTGGCATGGGAGGAGGTCTCACTCTGGAAAGGTAGATCAGGAATTTTCCAGATATTTGGCTTATTCTGCACCAGGATCTCTAGTTCTTTTCTGTTCTGTCTTCTCGGTGTTTCAATAAGGCCCTGTATATGTTGTCAGAGCTTTACTTCTTCATTTCCACAAATTATTAAACTGCCAATCTTCATATTGCTGGTGAAATCCTATTAAAATGTTTCAAATTATCATTACAAATTGAATCTTCTCTCACGTGTCTCATGTACTATGAATCCTATTTTATTAACAGTGCAATATTTCAGGTCTAGAATTAAAGCCAGAAGGGTTGGTAGTAATTAGTCCTTGAAATAATTTTATCTACAGAGCTTTGATGCCATTTAATATTCAGTGAGTTAAAGACAGAGCTCTTCCAAGCAACAGTTCTGTCTGCTGTCTGAAATAGGAATTGGTTTAGGGAAGGTAAAAGGACGGGGATCAAATTGTCCATGTCAGCTGAGGAATGTCTTTGGAAGGTGATTATAAAGGTAAGGAAAGGAGAAGGGCCAGGCTTTGCCTTGCTTTTGGAGAGGCTGGGACGCACTCTCCTCCTTGCCCTTGCACCCTAATGAGGACAGAGGATCTGCAGGGAGAGAGATAGCTGCAGGAGGTGGTGGCACAGAACGATGTAAGGAAGGAAGGGGCTGAGAGAGGAGTGAGGTTGTCTTGGAGGCTAAAGCATCCCCTGTGGTCTGTGAGAGCAAGGGATGAGCCCAGACCTTGTCTTTGCCTTGACCTCCCAAAGATTTCCAAATTTCAAAGAGGGGCTTAAACAAGAAAGAGGAGGAGGAGGAGGAAGAACCACAGCCTCATTCCAATTTTGGAAGCATGAATTAACCACAAAAGGCAAACACATCCCCTCTCTGAGTACTAGGCAGCCCAGTTCCCCTCCAGCAGCTGCCAGTATTTCCCGAGGGAGGGAGCGACCTAGACCATCTCTCTGCTTGAATCCCAGCCTTGTGGTGGCTTGGGGAGGGTGGGAAGCTGGCTTTGGAGCTTCATAGACATGCTGGTTGGAAAGGACTTCCGGAGGTGACTGGCCTGGCCTCAAGAGGTCAAGCAAGACCATAGTCATCTCTTCATCTCATCACCTGAACCTTGAGAACCTCCACAGATGGTGCTTCCACAGCCTCTCTGGGCAGCCTCTCCACCGCGCTTCTGCTGGAGGCAGCTAGGCCTCAGCAGGGCTGGTGTGCTGCTGCCAGCCTGGAGCTGGAGTTACCCTGTGGGGGGATCTGGCTCTGCTGCCCCCTAGGGTTTGATCCAGCCCCACCAAGGTTTGATTGCTAAAGCTGTTTTGCACTGCTGTTGGGAGGTGCAGCTCTTGGAGACAGTCTGGAGCTACTGCCCCTTTTTCTTTGTAATGTCAGTAGAAGCTAAAGCTGCAGTTGTTACCATTAATTACCTGAATATATCTCTTGTGCAGGTAGGTTAAGTTTTAATTTAGCTCCTGCTGTGTCAGTGAAATGTCAAGAAGAGAAAGTGCATTATGAACCACCACATAGAGCCAAGGTAGATGTGGGAGGTCAGCAAATGGTTCAGGTCCTTTTGAAAATTTTTAGCTTTTCTTTTTAGAATTCAAACTAATACGTCTGTTTTCACGGCTGATTTTAGCTGCTTACTGTGTTGTCGCTTCCCTCCTAGAGCTCTTAAGGCATCCTCAGAGTATAGCTGATAGGCTAATGCCAACTACTAAGGGAAGGACTATTAAGTCTCTGTTTTATCCCGTTCTCCACATACAGGGTAAGCCAAACTGGACAGACTTGTGCTAGCCGTGGAGCAGTGTTGGCTTGTGACATCTTCTACGCATGCGTTGTATAGACAACATCAAATAGACCTATCACTGCAAACATACTTCTGCCATCGAACGAATTATGCTGGACATCAGTATATCAAACAGAGGTTTTAAACCATGCCCTAACCTAGTTTTATTTTTGGTCTGCTGTCTGCCTGGATCTCTAGCCACACATATATATGTAAAGATGATACATGGCAAATTTCTCCTGTGTGTTTTCAAGGGTTTTTATATTGAAACGTCTGTCACAGTCTTATGATCTGAAAGCAGGCAAAAGTCCGAGAATTCTTGCTATGATGTTCTTCCATTAATCCCTGTGGAAATTATTTGCAGCTGATGATGACAAGAGATTGGAGGGGCTCAAACTCAGAAAGCCGGTGCCATGTGAGGTGCCCTGAGGCATCAGTCCTGGCCCATAGCTGCTCTTCAGAAGTGGATGGCTCTAAGGGCCTTTTGGTCCTGCTCATCTGGATACATTTCCCTTAAATCTCCCAAAAATGGAGGACAGTTCTCTAAGGGCAACACTCTGTGAGAGCAAACATGCCTGCAATCACTCTTCCCTTGGGCCATCCCCAAGATGAGGGTAATGGGGCACTCATCCAGATGCTGTTGTCACATACGTGGCCTGGGCCCGAAGAGCAACAGACACATACTGGCACAGGGCATACAAACCTCACAAAGAACATTTCCGCACATGTGTTTGCCAAAAGAAATTTTAATCTGAGTGGAAGCACTCTGCACTGCTGAGCCAAAACCCAGCAGGACCTAGAAGTGGTGGGGTTGAAGGCTGCATGTGAGAGACTCTCAGGAGGCGCAAGGGGAGGACAGTGCTTGGGTTGGCTGAGCACCTTAGAGGGCTGTGTGCTGATGGAGGTTTATGGAGAACGGAGTCTCGATGACCAAAGCAGTGGCTTAGTGAAAAGAGTTGCTCCAGCTGAAATGCTAAAATCAAAACTTTTTCAGCAAGAACAGACAGAGAAAAAAAGGGAGGACTGATTTCTTATATATCAAGGCTGTGTGCTCTGATTTCCAGAAAGAAGAGAGAGTTATGGTTGAGAGTTTGGATAATGATAAAAGGTGAAAAAGACAATCTCAGATACAAGAAGGAAGCACAAAGATTGGGCATTAGGTCAAATAATTAAAGATGATCAAAGAATGACATGAGATTGCAGAAGAAAATGAAATAAGGATCATGTAAGTGGCAGTGACCAAAAATGGCAGAGTTAATATCTCTTAGAAAAAAGTGAGAGAACAAAACAAGACAAAACAAAACAGAATTAAGTTGCTGGGTTTCAAGAAACAGATTTCAGTAACAAAAGAGACATAGTAGATAACAGTTAGAAAATGGTTTAAAAGAAGAAATAGTTCAGGATAATCATCAGTTCCTTGTAAAGGATGATGTTATGATAGAGCTGGAAACTATCAGCATGTAGGCAGGCTGGAAATTGCAGCAAGAGACCAGTCTGGATAAATTCCAGCTCCTCAGTGAACTCATACAGAAAGAATTACAGAGAAAATGGTCATGAGGTCAAGTGGGTGAGGATGAATATCAAAGGACAGCATGTGCCGGAGGGGAGAAAATCAAATTCAAGTGAAAAAGAAATAAAGAATTGCAAAAAAGCGCAGTCTATGGAGACATTAATGGAAAGAGATATATCAGAAGACATGTCGGTCCACTACTCACTGCAGAAGAAAAGATAATGGCAAATGATACTGAGGAGGCTGAACTGCAGAATGCCTTTTTTTGACTCAGTTTTCACTGAGACATCTGTAGTGATCAAACAGAGGGGAAATGGTACAAACTCAGGCTAAAAGGAAAGTACAGGAAATTGAAATATGTTAGAAAGTACAGCAATACTTAAAATATTTTGAAATTGTTGGAGCCTGATGAAATTTGAAAGTTGGATGTTCTCCAAGGACACTTTGAGAACTGGCTGAGCAATTTTAGAGTAGGAGAACTGAGGAACCAAGAAACTCCATAAAGGAGAATTGTATTTCTCTCTAAAGAAAGGCAGAAGGGGGCTCTGGTAAATGCACATCATTCAGCTTAATTCAGATTCCCAGAAGAACTACTGGAACAAATAAACATCCTATTTGCAAGTACCTCAAAAATAACAAATATACAAGTAATAGCCACTGTAGATTTGTCATATGATAATAACATCAAGGCAGACTAATCTGCTTCTGTGACAGGGTAATTAGCAGCATATGACACACAGCTAGATTATAATAAAGTTTTGATGCCATCTCACATGAGACTTCTGTTAGCAAGCTGGATGGATATTTCCTAGGAAAGTGTAGAGGGTGAGCACAGGTCTGTTGTGCAGATCAGTGACTGTCAGCGGGTCACTGCCCAAAGGAATACATGGATCAGCTGTCTTTTGGGGAGTTTCTCACTGGGATCGGGGACCCACCAGCATTTTCTCCCGTGACTTGGGTGACTAGAGAGTTTGTGCACTAGATTTTCAAAACGGTACAGAGGTGGAGGAGCCACAAACACACCAAAGGAGGGTGTTATGGTGTTATCTTTGCAGGTTGTGAAAATGACCTGAAATGTCAAATTCAATTCAACGGAAGGGAAGTCGTATGTCTGGGTAGATCCAATCAACTGCACAGATGGATGGGGGATGATCCTGGGCATGTGGCAGTCCTGCAGAAAAGGCTGTAGGGCTAAGAAGGACCGAGCAGAGGAGGAGCCAGCAGCAGCGTGCTGCACGGGAAGGCTGCTGGGGATGTGGGGCCATCACCAGGAGGTGGCATTGCCACCAGATGGTGGCAATGGATTGCAACAACATCCCACCCTTCTGCATGCCCCAGCTTGCCAGCAAGCATGGGAATGGGCTTGGGCCTCACCAAGACGCTTCCCCTGCCTGTGATAACCCCAATTCAGCCCCAGGCACCTCCTGCCCCACAGAGGGGCTGTTCCCAAGACATCAGTCAGGGCTGGTGGCAGCTGTTTGATCTCTTCCCAGCTGATGCGAGAGTGACTTCAGAGGGGCCGGATCCCTGCTGGCGCTCCCTCTGCACGAGCACCCACAGGTGCCCCGGGGGATGCTCATGTCCTGGTCTCAGCCATGGCAGCCCCCCGTGGCTCTCCCACTGCCCGTCCAAGCAGGAGCAGGAGGAGCTGCTTCCCTTCTGCCCTGGTCTGGGGACAAGTGGGATCACAGCTGCA
Source organism: Anseranas semipalmata (assembly GCA_013399115.1). NCBI lineage: Eukaryota > Metazoa > Chordata > Aves > Anseriformes > Anseranatidae > Anseranas > Anseranas semipalmata. The sequence continues at coordinate 650,087 of VXAA01006068.1, forward strand.
GGTGGCCTGAGCAGTTTTGTTCCTGGAGATGCTAAACAAGACAAGCAAAATATGAGCAATTCAGTGTGGAAGTAAGGGACACTGAGCCAGAAGGTGTTGCAGGACATCTAAGGATTAATTCAGATCCTTGTCAAACACCATCCGTGTAATGATGGAGGAAAATATGGTTTACATGCTTCCTGCTCTAACAGGTCTTAATACTTTGGCCTTTTCTTTCTAGCAGATTTTTAAGAGACACATAAGTAATTTTAACCCTGGCTAGACAGTACTGATCAGTGTCCTTCAGCTGATTTTAATTATTATCAATGCTGTCAGTGCTTTCCAAGTTTCTTTATTCAGATGCAGCTAGCAGAGCCTGCTCCACAAAAAAAAATGTCTTTGCTGTGTGAAAATTAATTCATGATCACTGTCAAGGAACTTGGATATAATAAAGGAGAAAGAAAGTGTTTCTTGTAAACCTTTCTTTGTCTAACGTTAAAACATTGTGCCTTTCTGTTCTTCTGCAAAGAACATTTTAATGGGGCTCTGTAGGTGAAAAATGCATTAAAAGCAATTATCTTTGTAATTACTACCTTGCTTCTCTTGACCTCAGAAAACACAATCTCGCACTCACTGTTAGGGAATTATTGCTGGGAGAGACGCATATATAAATGGGGTCAGCTATGCGAGACGTTTAAGATCTGTGGATGACAGGAAAGTAGAGGGACCGGCGAGGATGTGCGTTTTCACTCGCAGAGGAATTGCAGCATTTCTCATCCTGCTTGCTCTGAGCACTCTCCCACTGTCACTGTGTCTCTGGCACTGAGCAGCCAATACAGAGGCTACCCCATTGCAGCACTATTCTGAACTGCTTCCAAGCGCTGCATTATTTATGACCACAAATGAGTGCACACAAGCAACTGAGGTTCACGTTCCCACCTACACTGGTAGCTGGCACTTAATCAAAAAGTCCTGGGAATGTCCTCCTTGTCACAAGACAGATGATGAACCCCACCCCAGGTTTGCTGTGCAAGTTTGCAGATTTGCCGATGGGAAACTAATATATGAAAAAAGTTTCAACCCACCATTTAAATATGACTAGAATAATATTTGTGGCAAGTGGATGCTGAATTAGGATTCAGGATTCATCCTCTACACTGCCCTGTGTAATCAGTGCTGTTGGGGAAGGGCTCCCCAATACCCCGATGGAGTCAAGTTAAAAGGAAGGTTACACAGAATCACAGCATGGCTGAGGTTGGCAGGGACCTCTGGAGGCCATCTGGTCCAACCCCCTGCTCAAAGACCACATCCAGGTGGCTTCTGAAGATCTGCAAGGATCTACTTAATCCATTTCTTGCATCCTCAGTGCCCCTCCTTGTTATCAGCAAGAAGAAAAGAAGCTTTCTGGCACGCTGGATGCTGAAACCAGAGAGTGCATTGTCAGTTTTATTGGGCTGGTCTCACTTCTGGAAAGTTCAAAGGAAGTATTATTTTATTTCTGGTTGCACTTTCAATGACTTTTGCATCTAGAAATGGTTTCTCCTTCTCCCTGCCTGGCGATGTAATAGTCAGGACTCTTTTTGCACGCCCCTTTATACACTGAAATTGCTTTTACAAGCAGGTACCTTGCCAGTTATTTTTCTCCTGTTTTCTTGGAAAAGGATCAGACATATTTATTGTCCTTGTGTTTGTAACCATGGCAAAATATCTTACCTTATCTTCTCTGATGCTTATGTGTTACGACTGCTGGTTTCTACTGGAAATATGTCAAATTGCCTCCCAATGCTTTTAAGTCTATTAACATTTTCATAAGCCCTTTTCTTACAGCTATATTGTAGTTGAATGATACAATCTGTTCAGCAAATTTTAGGCTTTGTGCTTTGTAATGACATAAGTCATGCATTTACATGATCAGGGCTGGAGATCAGTTATTTTGCTTGGTGGATGAAGAGGAGGAAGGCGGAAGAACATTGTCCTGCCCCAGAAATGTGAACGCCTCTCAGCAGCAATCCATCCCTGGGGCCCATCTGTGGCAGAGAAAGACATGGTAATTTCCACAGACGTGCCAATCGAAAACCAGAGCTTCTGGGGGCTGAAAACTATCACCAAAGCATTAAAAAAATGGAAAGTACGGATGCAAGGAAATTGCATGAAAGAATGGGTAAGTTAAAGTAACATACGGGCAAAACAAATCTCACAAGGAAAAGTTTTCGATGCAGCCATGGACTAAAAGGAGATATACTGGAGGAATATTGCAAACTTCTGCCTCCTGTATTAAATAATTATTCCCTATTAAGGTCCTCAACACAGCATATTTTCTTACTTAAATTTGTGACCTCACTCAATTTCAATTGATTAAACACAACTAAATCAATTTAGCACATCTTTAAAGATGGCCTGGAAGGGAAAGGAGCCATACCACTGCTGCTTCATTATCAAGTCAGCAACTTTTTTTTAACATCACCCACGAGGGTATAATGCTTCCTGCTGTTTTTGTTATTTTTAGTTCTTCATTGTCCTTTGGAGATTTGTAATTGATTTTCACAAGGCGTGTGTGTACTCTTAGGCGTGTGCACATATAATCAGATCATGTAAGTCATATTTTACTGCAAGACTGGAGAGTGAATGAGTTGCTAATACAAAGAGAGAACAGTGTTTGAACAGTGGGGAGTGGCAGAAGTTTTGAGTTAAACGACTTAAAACTGTTTGACTTTATTTTCCATGCCTACCACTTCCAGCTTCCCACAGTGCCTGGGAATAGCAGTGCCTGCAGGCAGGGGGCAGCCCTATGAGAGGGTCCAGCACTGCAGGCAGAGGCGGCATCCCAGTTTTTCCCGGGCCCTTCACCCTGCAGCACAGCCTGCATCCCCGTGCACCCATGGGAAAGCTTCAAACCCCCTCCATCCTGCATTATCAGGCTGGTGGGTTTTAGGAGTCGCTGCTTCTGCACTAAAAGTGGGGATCAAAGAGAATAGCGTCGGCTGTCTCAACACGGATGAAAGCCCCCGAGGTGTCCACAGGCCACCACAGTCTGCATGCGCCAATACCCACATCTGAGCTGGACTTCCTTCAGAGTCAGCAGAGAGAAGCAGGCACAGCCTGCGTGAAAATTCATTTCATCCTGAAGAAGTTGCCTGAAATAGTCCAGCTAAGTTGCACCCTGCAAGAGCCCATCTCTCACTTTTCACTAGAAAGGGAGTTCGGGGTGATGGGCTCATCTATAGATATTTGTACTGCAGACATCTAATATTAAGGCAGATGAATCCTTTGATTCCTCTGTAGCTGGCTTCAGTTCCAACACCTGCCTCTATGTGTATTTTTCCCTGTCTTCAGAAGTATTGTGTGACTTATAAGATAAGCTTCCTCAGGAAAAGAACAAACAAAATTGATCAAAAATGAACCATACCCTCTTGATACAGCAAATAGACTCGGATGAAATGAGAGGAGATGAAAACCTGTCAATATTTAGAGGCCTTGTAAATGGATAATTTTGGTATAGTTGTGCTAATTTGCAGCCTGTCTCCCGCCACAGAGTCCAGAAGTGGCCCCTTGCTCCTGTTATTAGCAGTCATTGATTTCTCCCATGCTTCAGACATGCAAATGGCTTCGTGATCAAAGAAATTGATCTTTGAAGGGGTGCAGGGTCCACAAAACTTGTCGATTGCCCTGAAAATTGCGGCCGCTTAAGCAGGAGCAGAGGCAGGCTTCACCTCCTCTGGGAGCTGGAGCCTAATGAACACTCAGGCTGGTATTAATGATCTTTTAAAAGCGTTCATGCTCTGAACATCCCAGTGAAAGACTTCTCTTTAAAGAGGCAGTGTCCCAGTACAGCAGATTATCCTGCTTGCACAAGCTCTGCCCTATACTTTTGTTTCCTTCCATTGTTTGTTGGCTTTCAGATTTGCCCAGAAGGACATTAGTTAAGGGCATTGGGACCCGTGGTCCTCTAGCAGCTCCGGGGGCTTTTCTCCCTGGATGCTGGGCTGCTGGTGAGAATAGTTTGACATGATGGGACTGGAAGCTGAGGGAGAGAACAAAATACATGGTATGTGATCCAAGCTCTTTAGAAAATGTCTTAGCAGTTATCACTTAGAGAAAGGGGTCTGTGCTCCTTGATCCATGACAATTGGAAGGAAACTTTAAAGGCTTTGGGGATCACAGATGAGAGAATCAAAATAGATTCCATCAGTAATTAAAGACAGACTTCAGAGACGAAGGAAAAGCCACGTTGTCCATGGCTGACCCCAAGCAAGAAAACTGTGTTCACAGTTGACTAGTGGCACGAAGGAAAGACTGGACTAGATCATTTAGTCCAGTACTTGGAGCCTGACAGGATCCAGGACCAAAACTGCAGCCTGCAGAAGAAAGCCTGAGATTAAAGGAGCCCCACGCTCGGTGCCATCGGCAGCCGGTGGGGCTCGACAGCCCATGGCCCCCTCCTGCAGCAAGGAGGGGACAAGCAAGTGCCACCCTGTTGGGGACAGTAGGGCTCCCAGGCTGCAGACAAAGTCTTGATAGCACTTTGGGAACAGTAAGCTGAGAAGATTTATTATCTAGCCTGTAAGCCTATTTTCTTTCATCAGTTTTAATTTACACAGGGGTTGCATTGTGCTCTTTCACTGTATCACCCTGTTCTTTGGGGAAAAGACTCAAAGAAGCACCTGATTTATCTTCCCTCTAGCATTTACTGTTTTGTGCCTACCGTTGCATCTCCCTTCTTTGTCTTAGCTAAAGCCTAACAGCTCCAACCATCTTGGTCCCTCCACGTGGCAGTCGCAAGATATTGCTAATGAGAACAAATTGTATTTTGGCACGAAAGGTTTGAGATCCATGGGGAGGACTAAGGTACAGTAATCTAGAAGACATGTACTATCAATTTGTACAATGACGTTAAAATGGGGCTGTAGTGACTGGAAGATGGTCCTCGATAACTATAAGGTAACAGGAAAATAAAGACTTTCAGCAGAGTAATTCATAAATAAAATGAATGGGTTGGGACAATGGAATATATTCTGTGTCCATTGAAGATCAGGTGTCCCCTTCCTTTCTTTTCTGGCCTTTAAATCTATGGGGTAATTCTCCTGTACTGGCTTTTTTTTTTTTTTTTTTTTTTTTTTTTTTTTTTTTTTTTTTTTNATACTTTGGAAATGATTCCTTCCAGTTCAAACAGCAATTAACACAGGGAAGTCCACAGGGAAGTCCTATGGTGTGGGCCTTGCCAAAGGGGAGGCTGGGTGGTTGGTATCTCCCTCCCAGATTCACGTGCCCAATTTTGAGTCTGTGCTCTTTTCTGTATCCACCCTACTGCTCTGTCTGCGTTGTCACCTGTGAGTGTGTGTGCAGCAGATGTGTCCCAGGTAGCACCGCTACTTCATGCTCTGGGTAAGGTAGAGCTGGTATCTTGGGTTTCAGCAACAGCAAGGGCATTAGGGAGCCTGTGATGTCTACACACACGCGTGGAACAGGTAGCTGCTATTGAAGATCCATCTGCATAGCCAGATGCTAATGGACATACGTTCCTGCTTGCCCTGTGTGCTGCCAAACTTGGGCAGTGCTGGCCCAGGAGCCACCCACCTGCTCAGAGCGTGCATGTTTGCCAGCATCCCCAGAGAGCTCGCCTGGTATTTGGTGTGCTCGTCCCGAAGAAGCGGGAGGGACACAGTGAAACATGCCAGCCGTGATGCTAGCCAGAGAGGACACAGCCCGAGCCTGGTGCCCTTCTCTCCTTGCAGTCTGAAAGAAACGACATGGAGCAGACCTGGACGTTAATGAATACTCAGTTATTCCTGAGAGGTTAGACAAACCTCTGCTGGGAATGGCTTCAGGAAAGGTACAGGGTCACAACCCGGGTGGCCTCCTGAGGCTCTTTCTAGCCCATTTTTTTCATAGCTCTAAGCGCCAGGTGATTTGACTGGCCCTTCCAAACCTGCATCAAGACCTGTGCTGCATACATAGGGACTGGATTGAGCCCACTTTGCCAGCACCTCTCTGTCCTGCTCCCCTCCTTCTCAGTTGGTGCAGATTTTTACCTTTCTGCCTGTGAGCATCCTAATTCAGCCAGAAATTAACGCAGCTCAGGACCTGCAGGTGAGCTTAGATTTGCTCAATCGACTCCTGGTCCCGCTGGTTCCACTCTGGCAGACACAGGCTGCCACCACTGTGCCCATGGCAGCAGGGACAAGCTGCTGACGGACCCCATGTCTGCAGGAGGCAGATTTAGGGTGGAGTGGAGGGGTCCAGTATCCCTGCACGTGCCATAACAGCAGCATCACTTTTTCCCATTCTGGGGAAAGGATCTGCTCCCAAACTCTCTTCCATGCACTTGAGGAAATCTATTTGTTTGGCAGTGTCTCTGGCAGGGAAGATGCTTTGCAGGAGAAGACACATGAGCCTGTACCAGGTCCGTCAGTTGGACATTTCTCATGTCCTCCACCAAAAGACTTCCTCAAGCCAAAGGACCTGATCTGTATGAGACTGGAGAGCAGAACAGCAAGTGGCTTGACTCACTGTCAGAGGGAGCTGGACCGGTCTTTGGAAAGCTCTGTCCCTGAGCTGAAAAGAGGTGTAACATCAGGTGTCAGAGATTTCAGGATTTCAAGAGGCCCTGGATGTACCCAGGAAGAGTCATGGAGCACCTCTTCTTCATACAAAGATTTTCAATTAGTCTTCTGAGAAATACAGCATACAGCAGCCTGCAGCTGTCAAGGCTGTTCTTAGACAATATTAGGAGAAGTCCTCTGACCTATGTTGAAGAGAAATGGAGATCAAAAAGTCTCTTTTGCTCTTAAAAACTACATTAACGTCTCTTTCAGTGACTCCTGGCAGATGATACAATGGGTGGAAAGAAGACCAGAAAACATACCTTGCCCCAGTCGAGGTGTTGGTGGGAAGGGCTCATGCTGCTGCACAGCAGCAAAAGCATCCTTTGAACAGAGCAAAACGGAGCAAAGCATCCTTTGAATGTCTAATGGTGAAAAAAGATAACTTCCAAGTCCTTCCTAGCAGTCAGTGAGATTAAAAACCCATGTGGTGGAACCTGGGCAGGCCCATGAGGCTCAGCAAATGAGCCAAGAACCGGCTGTCACCAGAAATATACGGCGATGGCCAAAACCAGTGCAATGAAGTGAGGTGTCTCACTTGAAACCTTTTCACTCCTGGCTGACTCCTGGCTCTCCAGACAGATCTATGAGCTCTCACCACTCCAGTAATTCACTGGAAATGGAACATGGTTTATTACCAGCTGTCTGTTGTCTATTATGATATTTATAACAGAGGGAAAGGCCTATTCTTCTCTGACAGTAAATCTACGCTACGGAATAGAAGAAAAAGCTTGTTTTGACTTGTAATCTGAGTAAACCTGACAAGGAGGGAACAGAAAGGCGAAAGAACAAAAGGCCATTTTTATAACATTTAAAAAAAAAAAGAAAAGAAACAACAAAACCAAAGTGAGACAGTTGAAATGTTTGAAGGGTTACTGCTAGAGCAGTTCCCTTGCTTCTCAGTTATTTTCCAAAGTCACTTTCTAAATAAATAATGCAACTAACACCTCTGCAACCTTCTTAAAAGCACTTGGATACTTGTTTGCAAGTATTCAATAATTAGAAGAAAAGAGAAGCAATGTGTCTGAAAGTCAATCTCAAAACCATTAATGATCATGCTCACTCAAGTGATTGAAGATTGCCCATGAAACCCAATGAAGAAAGCAGCAAGGTGCAACTGGACCCAATGCATCTGCTGCGTGCCATCTCCATTGTCTGGGTGGACAAGGACTTGCATTTTTTTCAACATTTTTGCACCCCAGACTTGCTGACTTGACATATTTTTCATCCCAGTTAAAACTCCAAAGCACACAGTACCACATGTGAATTTTGCCATATATACTGGAAAAAGCGATCACACAATTTCTAACTGTGGGGTTCACTGGATGAAAGGCACAGTGTTAGCACAGTTACAGCAGTGGAGAAGACGAGCAGAAGATTTGAATCTGGTCTTTGTATCGAGCAAGCTGATCCCACTGCAGTGCTCAAATTGCCCACTGCTTAGCGTATGTCCTATGACAGTGACCACAAGAAAGCAAGAGCTGGCTCAGGTCCACGCTGTACAGGCATGACATACAGACACAGAGACACACTGAATCACTGAAACCACTCAGCTTTCCCAGCTGCACACAAAAAGTCATTGATGACCCCTGCATTTCACTCTGAACAAGCGCAGCTGGAGCCTGCTCTGGGAAATCATGACGCTATCTCAAAGCCACCTCCAGCCCAGTCCTCATTCATATCATGGTGGTGACAGATGTGCCCTCAGCAGGTCCAGATCCCCGCTGAAGAGCTGGCTAGGGGAGGGAGATAACTACAGCGGCATGAATGTACCCCATTAGGGGTCCTTGTCTTTGGCTGATACACACGGAGCAATCGCCACGTATTGCTTCCCTGCTTCCTCGGTCACTGCCAAGCAAGCAGATTTTCTCAAGAGCATGGAAGAAGTGTGGAAGCAGATCCTTACCGCAGCCTGGACGAGGGCGATGCTGCTGCTATGGCACGTGCAGGGGATGTGGTAGTGTGGTCCTGGACCCCACTGCTCCATCCTAAATCTGCCTCCTGTGGTGGGAGGGCAAGGCTCCAGAGGTGGTGTGGCACAGGCCTCAGCTGCTGTGGCTGTCACGCAGCCAGCACAAGTGAGAAACATGGCTGTGTGAGCAGCCATGGTCCCCGTACAGATATCCATCTCCACATCTGACTCTCCACATCTCCACTCTGACTATTCTTGGGACAAGGGCGATGCTGGAGCTATTAAATATCCCAGTCATTTCTCTGATGGCAATCCCGGGGCCACCCTTAGTGGGAACACACCGCTGTTCTGAAGGAAATACTCTCCTGCCACCCCTGCTCTGCTGTTTCTAAAGCAGCGTGCCCCTGTGTATCCAGCAGGGAACAGAGTGGAACACACCATGTAATTCCTTCTGAGGGTTTACACCAGGTCACTCCTGTCCTGCTGCTCACCTCCACGGGCTCCATCGCCTCAATATCATGTAATCACAGAGGGTTTTATGTAGGAATGGTCCCCTGGATGGCATCTGGTCCAACCTCCTGCTCAAGTTACAGCCGGTTTCTCAGGGTCATAGCCAGCTGAGCTGCGAATACCTCCAAGAGGCTGGTGGACAGTTCAAAGGAGATCCTCCCTCCTTTAGCAAAACATCTGGGGCTTGAGCTGGACTGGGGATGGACCTTGATGTAGATGTTTGTGGTCAGGGTAGCACTGGTCTAGAGCAGAGCTCTGAGTCCTGTCAGCCACATCTGTACTGCTCTGCACTGCCGACTCACTGCCACCCACAGCAGGGGAGCCTCTGAAGCCATCCAGGCTGTTTCCTCTGGTTGAAATGCTTTCAGCCCACCTAAGCAGTCCTAAGAAGGGAGATCTGACCTCAGAACAAGAATGTTTTTGCTGTGGATGAACAGAGAGAGGTGAGAGAGGAAGGAATAAGCAGCAGAGCTGTGAGCTGAAACGGGTCATGACCGGAAGGTGAAGCACAAGAGGGACGTGTACAAGAAGTGAGGGGAACATGAATGGTGAAGGAAGAGGACAGTCAAAGGACATTTATTCCTTTTAACAACTATTTTAGCAGCACTGGAAGTTGTATGGACAAGGCAGAGACCTCTCTCTTAGTCACCCGAACCGGATTTTGTCCTTGCAGCTCCAAACAGAAAGGTCTCTACCTCCCTGCACCAGGGAGAGAGATGGCACAAAGGTGGGAACGGCAGCGGCGCTTACTGCAGTGCTTCACTGAGGGCGAAGTGGAAACTCGAGACACGAGGGAACTGGATGTTCCCAGCAGCATCTTCATGTCTTTGACATTGACATAACCACTGGTTAACAGAGAAGCTCTGAAGTATTTAAATACAAAGGAGAGGAGAAAATGACAAGCCCACGTTTAAGAGCAGATGCTTCTCAGCCTCCATGAGCAAAAAATCAAACAGAGCAGATTAAATAGATTACACTAATTAAGAGATATAATATCCAGAGGAGAACAAGACAGTATTTTCTTTGGGGGACATTAGCTGTTGCCCAGGTGACAAATAAAGTTTTCCCAACTGATCTGTTCTGGCTAATGTCCTCAAAGACATACTGTAGCATAAATTAAGCAAAATCATTGGCTTCGGTTTATATCTGCTCAGTTATCCCACACCCTCCAAGGCTTTTCCTGTTTAAGCTCAGTCATTAAAAGAACAAAAAAATGCACTTAGTAATTGAAAGGAAAACTAATGCTGTTTTCCCAGCCCTCGGAAACGCGGGGTGCTGCCTTGCATTCAGCCAGACGTGTGCTAAGCTTTGGCTCCATCCGGTCGTGTGTCTGTAGATGTTGGAGGCCTTGCTCTGCACCCCTCTGGCTGGGGCACTGGGGTGGCCGCTCTCATATTCGTCACTGTCCTACATGATTCATGGCAGAGCTGTCACAGGCTGGGATCCGGCCCCTCAGTCCCCAGCTGCTCGGTGCTGCGACTACTGACATCTGCATCAGGACAGCGACCGCGGGTGCCAGCAACATCTGTCACCGCTTGTGCTTCTTAAAAATGGAACAGCAGGACCCAAAAGCTGGGCAGGGGTGGGAACCAGAGCTAGGAAATGAAACAGCACTGTCAGGAACAGGGCAAAGGTCTTGTTTGTGCATCCAAGTCTATTTAGCACTTCTGGGCGGATGGAAATGCTGCAAGCGGATCGATACTACGGAGATCTTTGGTTCGTAGGGTTTAGCGTGCTGGAAAGCCCACGGCACTAACCACAAACACACACCAAGCTAAGGGGGAAATCAGCTTTGGGGAGCCTCCCGCACCACGCCAGGGGGTCGGGTGGTGCAGTTCTCCACAGCGCTGGAGACCCGTCCTCAGCACCAGCCACCTGCAGGCGGCCCCCGGCCCCCTCGCCCCCACATCAGCTTTGTTGATGGAATAGATGAGTTTTCCCCTTTGGTCTCTGTTTATCCTTGTGCAGTCTTCCCAAGTACTGATAGGTTTTTGGCTGTTTAGTAGATGAGTCTTTCTTTTATATCTTAAAATTTTCTTTGGCATGTTTGTTCAGCATCCAAATGTTTCATCAGTGATTGTGCTTAAGGGTAGTCTGTATTTTTATTATCTACTTAATCACATGAAAGAAGGATTTCTTTTTCTTTCCTTTCTTTTTTTTTTTTTTTTTTTGATTTATTCTTAATTAAGAAAATGCCTAAACTTGTTGCACAAGAGTATCACAGCCTTTACCTCCTAGGCAGGAGCAAGCAATGCTGCCAGGGGAAATGTCTTGCACACAATCTTCCTTTCAGATCTGGTTATAAAAGATAAGTGGCACTGACATGATCAATGTGATAAATGCCAACTGCTGACTTGCTGAACCCTGGACCACTGAAAATGCACTTATTAGAACAGCTTACCACTGTTTACTTTTATAGACAAATATATAAACTATCTGTCATTAATACACTGAGACTTCTTTTCTTTGAGACTGGTATTGATTTCAGCAAAACATTAATTAATATGTTAATGAAAGAGAGAAAATGTGAAATATGAAAGATACAGTTAAATTGGAATTAAAATCTCCTTGAAGTGTTCCTTGTTCTTCCCAAGCCATCTGCTTCGCAGCTGGGGTGTCTTCTGCCCTTGCAGCAGGAACACATCCCTGGCTGGACATCAGGCACCACGAGAAGGATCCAATTTTACAGTGGCGTTCCCACTACTCCTTTTAGGTCAGCAACAACTCATCAGTTTTCTCACTTTAATATTCTCTTCACAGCTTCCCGTGGCATTGTTATCCCTTTGGGGAGCTGGTGCTGTGCTCTATTTCTTTCCCTGTCGCTACACAGAATTAGATGCTATTTCCTCCGCAGGCTCCCCTAAGGGAACCCCCCTTTGTGCTGCACTGGTTCCTCTCCCCAGGGGCACCCATCCCCATCCCTGCTGCAGCGCCCACCACCGCCACCCTCTGACCACATGCCGGCCCGGAGCCTGATGCTGCCGCAGCCGGTCCCACCCCACACGTCTCTGCTGGCTGCGGGGACACCATGAGCTGGGGAAGAAGTGACAGGAGTATTTGGGTCCCTTTGGAGGGGTGATTGCATTTGCAAGTCCCGTCGCTCTCCTTCTAAGGCCAAGACAGATGCTCACTTGCACGGAAATGTTAGTACCTCTCCCTCTCTCCTGCCTCTTCCACTAAAACTCATGACAACAGCTGAAACTCTGTGAGACAACCTTTCCTTGCATTGCAGCCAACACTTGGCTTGAGTCCTCCTCCTTGGAGGTGCTCAAAAGCCTCCTGGACATGGTCCAGGGCAACTGGGCCTAGGAGGCCCTGGTTGAGCAGGGGGTTGGACCAGATGGCCTCCAGAGGTCCCTTCCATCCTCAACTGTTCTGTAATTCTCTGGGAGGGGATTTTCATGAGCTCCACTGAGAATCAAGTGTTTCTGTTGAACTTAATCCCTAGCAACTTCCTCAGAGAGGCTCCTTGGAGGCCAGAGCCCTGTGTGAAATTGCTCCTGGATCCTCCAGTGACAGCCAGACATCAGTGGAGGCTCCTGTCACAGGGAGTGAATGCTGCAGCTGCTGCTTCCAAAATGCCTCGGAGCTCCTCGCTGGGGTGCACAGCTGTGAGGCCCCACCACTTGCTGTGTGCTACCTTCAGTCTTTCTTCCCTATCTCTTCTTCCAGGAGCCCAAGTTCATGCCTGCAAGAGCCTTGCAGAGCTTTAGGCAGCCCACAAAGATCTTCCGCTTTGCTGCTGTGCTCTGAAGAAACCTAATTCAGCATTTCCCATCCAGATGGGAGACGCCATCAGAAAAATTTGTCAATCCCAGACCAGGCCTCTTTATTTTTTTTCCTAACAAAAATGTCCCAATGCCATGGCAACAAGTGAGTGGGGCAGGAGCATCTGTGCTGCTGATGCTGCTGTTAGAGGTGTGTGGAGCTGCCTGTGTGTCCCTGAGCTGGCCAGCAGAGATACCATCTGCCTCCAGAAAGCTCTGCTGGCTGCGGGGGGAGGTAAATCTGCTGCTCTAAGGGTCTGGTGGTGCTAGGACAGCAGCCTTGGCCTGTGATAAATCTGGAGTGTTTCACATCAAAGGATGAGAAAGGTTTCCAGGAATTAAGCAGCCCTTTCAGAACGCTGCAAATTGCAGATCTATGAGCCAGAACGAGATGGATATAAGTACTTCACCCAACTGGGGCACGTCCCACCAGCAAAGCCAGGGGCAGCAGGCCAGAAATCCCATGGGACGCGACTTTTTCAGGGGCTTCCTGAGCTCATAGCATCTTCTGGTTCCCTTCCAGCAGGGGAGGCAGGTGGGGGCTGGCTCAGGGCTGGAGCAGCACGGGCAGGGCAGGGAGGAGGTCCCGGCCATGAAACTGGAAGACCGAAGGAAAGGGGAGGTTTTGCGTCACGCTGGTGTGGATTCAATGGGCCTTCGGGTGGCAGAGACAATATAAATATAACACGGGTGGCAGCTAACTGTCGGTGTCACTCCATGGTGTGACTCTGTGCCTGCACCCTTCTCCCCCACCAGGTGAGTGGGGACAGTTTATCTCGCAGGTGGAGAAGCAGGGTTTACAATTTTTTGTAAAAAGGCTCTGATTTTTCAGAGGACCATGCACAGCAGAGTGCGCCAAGCCCTCCTGAAGATGCTGGTGCAAATGCAGCCTTCGGGTGCGGCTGGTGCAGTGGGCACTGATGGGAGTTCAACATGCTCAGGTTTGAGGCAGAGATCTGGGGCACCCTCTTGCCAAACATCAGAGAGGGGATGCACCCCCAGGGCAAAGCACCTTGGTGGGACTCCTCTGCTCAGAGGGTCCACCATATAATATTTAACATCAGGCATTTAAATGCGGCTGTGCTAGGTGGTACTCGTGACCCAGCTGTCATGCTGGGTGTCACTCAGGGATGAGCTGATGTTCGTGAGGAGCATGAGTCACCCGAGTATATTTGGCTCATTATTCACCTCCAGGAGCGTGCCCACAGGGGCATATGTGGCTCAGGGCAGAGGCAGCTTTGGCCGAGCATCAGGATCCTGGAGGGCTTGATGTGCACCAGAGGTGTCCAGGCATGGAGCAGCCACACAAGGGTAAAAGCCAGAAGAAAAGTTTTTTCAGCCATGCATGTAACATCCTTTTGCACAGACCTTTGTTACAAAGTCAGCTGGGCCCACCTATTTCCTTATTTTAAAAAATGAATGTGAAAGGAGTGATCCTAGAGTGACGAGAAAATTAATGGTGAGGAGGTGAAGAGAAAATTTTATGTCGGGATGCTGCTACCGTCAGAGCTACCGAAACCCAACTCTGCAGAGACCTGTGTCCTAGGATGACCTGTCACCCAGGAGGAACATCCAGGTGCGAGCCACCAACGGTGGCTCAGCACAAAACAATTTCCCGTGGTTATCATGACTAGCAAAACCTCCTAATTAGAGGCAGCTATTTGAGTAATACCTTTTTATTATTATTATTATTTTATTATTATTCTATTTTTTTTTTTCCTGAGTTTCCCTGGAAGGGCAAGTATCAACCCTCGTGGTTTCTGACATGAGGTAAGACTTAACTTCTGAATCCCATTTCATATCTCTGACCCTCATGAAATTTGCCTCTCATCCTTTGGCATGGCATGATGGCGTGTTGTTATTGCATCTCCTCCTGTTTTTTCCCATCAGAATCTGGGAAAATGGTGGTTTCCTAGTGAAAAAAAAAGTGACTTTTCAAAGACCATCAAGGCTCTGAATCCGCCCTCATTTTATTCACAGAGGCAGAATGGCTGAGGTGGGAAGGGACCTCTGGAGCCCATCTGCTCCAACCCCTGCTCAGGCAGGGACACCCAGAGCAGGCTGCCCAGGACCATGTCCAGGCGGCTTTTGAAGATCTCCAAGGAGGGAGGCTCCACAGCCCCTCTGTGCAACCCGAAATTCAGGTTTTGCATTGGTTTAACTGAAGTTTTGTCTGCAACTATGCAGGTGTAAATCAGAAATAGATTAACATCTGACTCATTCAGTACTCCAGCTCATCTCGTCTCACCTGTTCGTTTGTGCTGGTGCAGGCTTCTGGCTCCCGGGGTGCAGCGCTCAGGGCTGGGGGTGTTGGAGGCCACTCCCAGGAGGGGCTTCAGCACCAAAAGCTCAGAGGTCACCACATGCCCCTCTTGGGCTGTCTGCACCCACCGCCAGAGCAAGACCTGTCCCCATCCCCTGGCCAACCCGCAGTACAAGCTGCAGGGCAGTGAGGGTGGCTTTGGTCCCCTCATTCCTCCAAGGTTTCTTGCTCCTGGGGTTTCACCGAGGGCAGGGGGAATCCAAGGTGCTGGTGCCCACAGAGCAGCGGCTCTGCTTCTGCAGAAAGCGTTGCACCGCAGTTAACTTGGACAAGAGTTTGCCCAAAATGGGGCCTTTCAGCAAGGGGTGATGCCATGTGAATGTCCCAGGCCTTGTTAATGGTCCCTAGCCAATTTTCAGAGAGGGAGGCACAGATTTCACAGCTGGTGTTTGGTGGTCACAGCAAACACCAAGACAAACCCACATGAGGGTCACCACGGGGGTGGCTGTCACAGAGGCCCATCTTTTCATGGCCTCCGTGTGGCATCGGCCACCCTGGTCCTGGCTGTGGGAGAAGGTGCCCAACGAGACACAAGGGTGGAAACCATGGCAGAAGGAATTGCCAGAATCTGCTTGTCAGACCCGATGGGCTGCACCACGCTGGCCATGCAGGCCCTGTTCTGCCCGGACACCTCAGAAATTCAGCGTTGCAACCATATCTCCTGACCAAATCTCCCCGTTTCTGCTCCCAGCCCATCCCATGGGGCACAGAAGCCTGCGGCTGCTGGAGGTGAAAGCGAAGCTCTCCCAGGGCCCGCGGTGCTGCGCTCAGGCCTGGAAATGTACCCCCGCACCATCACGAGCACAGGGCCGGCTGCGCCCGCGTCTGCTCCACGGGTGGGTTTGCCGCGGCTCTCGCTGCAACACGAAGGAAACGCATTCTGTGCTGCACTGACCCGCGCGTTGCCATTTAGCTCCTGTGCAAATACAGTATTGGTGGTGGAGCAGGGCCCAAGGACGACTCTGCCTTTTTGTCTTTTCCTCCTGAATCTACGCTCAGTTTGCATTCAGCTGGTGCCACCTTCCCCCTAACCCTCACGAATTTAAAGCTTCCTCAAAAAACACCTGTGTAAGCTGCAGTTCAGTGCCATTTTCCTCTTCCTTCCCTTTCTCCAGTGGCAATTTCTATTTCTGTAGATGATGTAGAACCAAAGGCCATTGGCGATGATACCCTAACCTCACACCCGCAGCCGCCCGCTCTCCCCTGGCGGCTCCAGGTGTTACCGGCGCTAATTCAGCGGCAGCCCTCGCCGCCTGCCATCTGCTCAGGCGCCGCACGGGGCTTCCCTGCGGCAGCATCCCGTCCCACCGGTCTCACGGCCGTCTCTTAAAAATCTGGGTTATCACTTTGGCGAGCGACTGGGGAACCTCGGCAAGCTGTGAAACACAGCGGGAGCCTTGTTCAGATCTATCAGCGCGCAGCGCCGTGGCAAATGGTGCCGCAGGGGGCCAGCTCTGGTGTCTCGGATGCAATGGGAATCATGCTTTTCTTCTTACTCTGTCTTCTCCCTTTACAAACCTAGATGAATACCTCGTTCTCTGGTAGTCACAGCCAGTCTCTCTCATTTAGCTCCCACCCTCAATAAGAAAGAAAGCCGTGAGCGTCGTATCCAGTGATAGCACACATTCGTGTGTGATGGTGGGTATTTGCCCCTTGCTTCCTAAAGCTTTCTTGATTCACTGATGTCCCCACTGCTTCAGGATGACATTTTTCCATGAGGAAATAGTCCTAAACAGTTAGCTTTTACCTCACTTGCTGTGATACTCACATGAATATCCTCAGACCTGAGCACTGCCCTTCCCTTCCCAAAGCAAAGCCGCACCGGTGTGTGCTGCCCGGGCCACATTTACTGCGAGAGGAAGGGAGCGTCTGCCCACGGAGCACAGCAATACCTTAAATATCCTCTTGTTCCTATTTCAGTCTAACAGGTTTTAAATACAGCACCATTTCAGCTTGTTTTGCCATTGTTAAAAAGAGTTTTTGGAAACCTGATACTTCCTTGGAATGACAAGTAATAGACACATCTATTGATAATGACACAGTGCATGCATCAACGAGCATTTGAAATCTCTCTGTACTGTTAAATATCTAACAGTGCCAGAAGGAACCTCGCTAATGCTGTGGGTGTGTGTAAAACGTGTCTCTCTTTTCTTGCTAATTCTTGCAGGGCAGTGCGAAATGTTGCAGTGCAGCTGACAGCCTCTCCCAAGTAACGAAATGCTGCGATTCAGTGGTTTTCCTCACTCACAATGGCATCACCCCCTTCCCATTTGTATTCCTCCAAGAGGCTTATCAAGATGAGAAAAATAACTTCAGAAGCAATTGCAGTCTGTCTGCAATTGACTTGTGGGGGTTTATTTTTTTTTTTTAAGTCTTTATCTGCTGCAACACCTATTCTTACACTGAAGGGAATTTAGTGAGGGGTAAATAGCTAATTTCATTAGCTAGCATGTGTAATTTCTCCAGAGTGTGAATTCTACTAAGTAAAATGCTAAAAAAATGGAATTTTATTCTAAGCATTTTAAAGGGCTGCCGAAGTGATTTTTGCAGAGGAGATTTGTATAGGTCTAAGTTACAGAAAGGTGACAGGTTTAGAGAAGGTCTAGATAGCAGAAAATGAGGATGACTCAGTTTTAAAGCCAGTGGGGTTTCTTTTGTCAAATATTTGTCATGGTTGCAACAAAAGGACGTCTGCAACTCCAACTGGAGGGGCAAACCATTTAGCTCCAACGAAGGGCAGTGGGGGAGCGTATTATTAACAAATCACTTGCATCATGAAACAATTCTCCCTCCACACCAATAAGGCATTTATCTCTGAAGTTTTACATGACGAACATGCAAAGCACAGGTTTAAGGGCATCTGATAATGTTCGTCCAATTATAGCTCTATTCCAACATCTTTTAAATGCTGCTTCAGTTCTTTTATCAAGAGACTTAATCCTCTGTTACCAGTGAGGGAATTAGAGATGTGAGGAAAACACCAGTTCTTGTTACTGAAGAAACGGTGTTTTGGTATCACCTGGTGTTATGAATCCCGAGGATCTAACTCCGTATCCTATGTCCCTCCCTGTAAAGGAATTGTAGGAAATATTTCTGTTGATTCTTTTTTTCCACCAGCCCACGTACTTAAAATACAATTTCCAGCTCCCAAGCTATTACACATCAGTCACAGTAACACGTGTGATGTTCCTTTGTTAAATGACAGGTAACCATAGCTGGCTGAGTACATCAGTAAAATTGACTGTACGTATTTATCAGCGGGAAACGAGGGCCACTGACATTAATATCTGAAGTATGCAGAGATTTTGGTGCCTGGTTCATGATGCTGGTGGCCTGGCTTTCTAGTAGCTTTTCTAGTAGATGATGAGTAGCCAGCTTCATGCTGGGGGCCACGCTGGACACAGTTTCTCCTCACTTCATTCCTTCAAACTCATTTCTGAGGCTCTCTGCTCTTCTCTGAAAAGCAGAAGGTCCCAGGAGCAGGGGAGGGGGCTATGCGGTTTGGGAAGGGGAGCTCTGGAGGGTCCCTCGCTGCCTCCCGTTCCTCCATCCCGTCTAATGATGCCCTTGCTAGAGGAGCAGGCCTGGCTGAGGGCTGAAGTGGAGCCCCAAGGACAAGGGCTCGAGGCCCCTCGTGGCGATGAGGGCTGTGGAGATGAGCAGTAGGAATCAGCTCATCTGACCAAAAGCGCTGATTCCTGTTTTCTCCGGCATAGGCAGAAGAGGCAGGATGTCCCCCTCCGTATCTGCCCGCCACCTGGAGCCAGCTCTGGCTGGAACATTGGGGAATTCAGTTCCCAGGCATTGCAGGCAGTAACGTGATGTCATCTCTTTTATAAACTCATCAGGTTTCTCACTAAACCAAGCTACAGTTATTGCTGTTGCAGCATCTCATTGCAATTCTGCTTAGAAACCTCAGATACGCACACAGAGACTCCCATCTTCCTGTGCTTTGGTACCAACTCACCCGGCACGTCTCACTTCTCACTTGACATTCACCATGATCAAAGTGAGGAACTTTACCCTCCTCTTGGCCTTGGTCACACACAGGGACCTGGCGACCTCACCTGTCCATCAAATGGGAATATCCTCTTCACCAGCCCATTTGAACCCATCTCTTTTAGAACGGGTGACTGGATACACGTTCTTGATGAAATCTCACCAGAGCCCTCCATAGCTCTCCTGGTGCCTTCCCACCCACCTACCCAAGCTGCCCTGCCTGAGCCCCTCCAAGGTCCCATTTGCCTTTTTCCATGACCATACCACACCGGGTGCTCAAGTACTTTGTGGCAGGTGATGTTTTCTCCCCTTGCTCTTTTCCAGTTGAAAAGATCAATTTAGCGAAGGAAATCATTATTAGCCCCTGAGTGCATGCCGTATCTCTCACTCCAGTCCTCTGCCTCCTCTCCAGCTGTGTTATTCTTTGCTCTCTCTTAATATGGCTGCCCGCGGTTACAGGACTGACAAGCAGGACTTCAGGAAGGTATCTAACTATTTAATGTACTATTTCCCTGCTCAGGCTGTCCAACCCGTTCTGAACAATTTCTAAGACATAGATTACCCAGTTTCCCTGAGATACACTAGCAGGCGCCCTCCAGTTACTCGGGAAGTTTTGTCTATCATCCCATACAAGCCTTCCTTGCTGCCAAAGATGATAGCTTCACCTGTCATCACTCTGACCTTTGAGAACAGCTCATTAGAGCACCCTTTTGCACACAGACACACAGTTATCATGGTCCCTCTGGTCTTTTGCATACAAAACACACCCAAGTGCTTTAATTTTTTTCCTCAAAGGTTAAAAGCCACTTGTTCTTGTTCTCTTCTGGACTTGTCCAGAATTGTCCACATCTTCCTTAAAGTGTGGTCCAGACACAGTGCCAGGCTCAGCACTGCTTGGTGGTGGGCAATAATCACCTCTCTTCTCATGCAAACACTGCTGCTGTTAACATCTTCCAGGGTGATCCTTGTTTTTTATCAGTATCACTATTTATTTTAACAGTATCACTATTTGATTCATATTCTGTCTGGAGCGCAACTGTAATCTGCAGATTATTAACTCCAGAATTGCTGCTTATCCGGGTATATTTCATTTCATTTGTGCTTATTTACTCCCCTCCTGAATGCAGTACTTTCCACTTTTTTTTTTTTTTTTCACAGCAGTTTATCTCACTGATTCCTGACCTTCCCTCCCATTTATCAAAAACATTTTTGAATTCTAATCAGTCCTCCCAGCCTGCAACCCTGGTGAGCTGACACATTCATTGGTTTTATAAACGTAGCCTCTAATCCCTTGTTAATAGCATTAATGACAATATTTACCAGCAACAGACGTGAGAGACTCCTGCAGAACTCCTTCCTCTCCTCCAGGTTTGACAACCTGTTGGTATTTTCTATTCACTCCTGCTCACAGAAAGCAATCAGTCAAGGCTGTGTTCTCGCTTCCATACTTTTGGGGTTTTTTTTGCCAGTGGAAGTATTTAATGACACGGTGAGGGGATTATTTCCTCCATTATTCTCTGCAGAGAAGTTCCCCAGCCTGCAGTACTTCTGTGCTCACAGAAACCAGCCAATTCGCTTCCCAGCGCCTTCCCTTTCTGCAGTGATTGCATCCTGATGGCCCACTCAGTTGAAGACACAGCCTTCATTGCTAATCACTTTGCACATGCAGTCAATTGCTTTGATTTCATGATCAGCCCAAGGAAAATTGAACCACGTATAACAGCCTGTGGCAAGGGGATGCACATGTCCACCCTGTTATTATGACAATCATGTTCTTCTCGAGGCTGGGTAGGATTTTTGCTCCCTAGGGAACAGACCAATACAGACATGATGAAATTACTCAGTGCATGGCCACAGCCGGTGGTGGCTTGAGAAGGCTGACCTGCCACCTGGGGAATACATAGTGATGGCACCAGGCTGCATATGCACCAGGCAGGTATCTCACAGCATTTGTACGCCTCCTGTGGCATGGAACATCTATAAGAACGCTCAGTTGGTTCAAGGCCTTTGATCTATTTGCAAAATAAATTCATCAGATAAGAACACCAATGATGAAATTTAATATTGTCTAGTGTTTGGCGGTGAGCACATTCTCAGAAATATAGTAGCCTATGCCCTCTGTGTAGACAGCCAACTTGAAAATAGCAGTCTCCCACAGTCAGCTAAGGCAAGGCACACACTCCAATAGCAATGAGCATCAATGCAAAATGCTGGCTTGAAATAAACCTGAAATCATGCCATATCAAAGTAGTGGCAAAGAAACGATAATCTGTCATGGAGTGATGGAAGAAAGATTGTATTATTGCCATAAAGCATTTTGGAAGAAAGGAAGAGCATACTTCATGTGAGAAATGTGAGCAGTATGAAGCAACAGCCTAACAATCTAAATGGTCATGGTCAGTCCTTCCTGAAAATACTTCTGCCATGCTTACATCCACCCGCGCTCCCCCATCAGTAGGGCATGTTGTGATCTCACGCTGACGCTTGCTGTGGAAGCTTACTGTGATCCTCCAAAAGAGTTACAGGCAACCTCTGCCACTCGAACCTCCCCTGACCATTTGCCTAGCTTGTTCTAACAGCCCTCTCTGACTGTTTCAAATCCATCCACATCTTATCTGAAGTCTCAAAACTGGACCTGGTACACTAACTGAGGCTTTATTGTTTTGAGAGCAGTGAAGGATAATTCCAGGTGGCCTATATTCAGAACTTCCCACCACATCTCCTGCCCAGTGTCTGTTCTGCAATCCGCTATGGCCTGCGGTGGTTTAGCCCGGCAGGCAGCACAGCACCACACAGCCGCTTGCTCACCCCCCCCAAGGGAGATGGGGCAGAGAACCGAAAAAAGGTAAAAGTGTGAGAACTCTTGGTTGAGATGAAGGCATTTTAATAGAAAGGGAAAAGAAAAATAAAACAAGGATTAAAAAAAACAAGTGATGCTCACTGCAGTTGCTCACCGGCAGCCAACTGATGCCCAGCCAGTCCCTGAGCAACAGCAGCTCCCAGGCCAGCTCCCCAGTTTATTGCTCAGCATGACGCCACATGGTATGGGACATCCCTTTGGCCAGTTTGGGCCAGCTGTCCTGGTTCTGTCCCCTCCCAGCTCCTTGTGCACCCCCAGCCTCCTCGCTGGCAGGGCAGCACGAGAAGCTGAAAAGTCCTTGGCTCTGTGTAAGCACTGCTCTGCAACAACTCAAACATCAGTGTGTTATCAGCATTATTCTCATCCTAAATCCAAACCACAGCACCATACCAGCCACTAGGAAGAAAATTAACTCTATCCCAGCCAAAACCAGGACAAACCTCAGATGCTTCTCTGCAGAATTGTTGCATAGCCAGAAAGTATTGCAATTGGGTGTTACTTAAGTACTCTCGCCTATCTGCACTCATTGAATTTTCTCCTCTTGCAGGTATTTTTTCTAATTCATAAACCTAATTTTGAGTTTTAAGCCTGTATTTGAAAGTGTTTGAATTATCTCCAGTTGATATAACCTGCTAATTTAATAAAAATCTTCTACATATTGCATCATCAATGGCAATGACCAAATAGTACCAAAAGCAAGACAGGTCCCTATAGAACATCAGTTGAAACATTTTTCCTGTTTGATGATGAAAGACTGCTAGCATTTTTCTGAACACAGTCTAACCAATTTTGTAGTATTTCACCGTACTTTAAATGAGGTCGTTATCTCCTGCTTTGCCTTTAAAATGTAATTTTAAAGCTTTAATAAAATCATATGGCAGCTGTTTCTCTCCTTCATTCTGAAGCTTATTATATTACTTTTCAAGGCAATTGTTTCAAAAGTATGCATTTTTAACACATTTGTATTGGTAGCTGTAAACCTAGGTCTAGATAACTTTTCCTTTTTTTTTTTTTT
>VXAA01006068.1:673068-715644 GCA_013399115.1 Anseranas semipalmata
TTTTGGAATTGACCATTTTATTCAATGATTATTCCTCTTCTATGAAGAATGAAGGAAACAGACATCTAGCAGTTCACTTTTCTCTAGATTTACTATCTGGTTGTTCTTTTTCTTAAATAACAGACCTAGCTTTCCTTCCCTTTCTAGCATGGGATTTACTAGCCTTTATGCACTTACTTTGTGCTTCACTGTCCCGACTTTTTTTTACACTTGTCTGTTCTAATCTTTTACATTTATCCATTACAACATATTCTCCTTTTCTATTCCTTTTGATGTTTCTGTTTGAAAAACTTCTGATACAGTCATAATAGCCTCTTACTATGCTCCCTGATTTCCCGATGTATTGGCATAATTTGTCATTTGTGTCCTTTTATTAGTTCTCAAAGATGATAATCATTTATCATTCTGATTGTTTCAGCCATTTTTTGAATTATTTTGGAATGAATTTCATCTGACCCTATTTAGCTGAGAACTTCCAGCTTTTCAAAATGTGTCTTTTCAGAGAATACCTGTTCCCAGAATTCTTTTTCTCTCTTTCAAATATTTCCCTGGGGACCACACTTAACAAACATTTTTGTGTATAGAAGCAAGCTGATTTGAAGTCCACAAAAATTCTATGGTTTAGGCTGCCACTTTTCCCTGCAATTACAAAATTCTATTTTTGTAACCAAGATCAAACTAATTTCTCCTTCCAGATTAGCAAAGGATTCCACACTAGTCTGAATCAAACCTAAAAGTCACTCTCAAATTATACCCTCCATGAGACAGAACCCTTCTTAATCTGTAGAACATTTGTACAGTTTGCACCCTGCCATGCACTTCCTGCATTTACTGCAAAGAAAACATCTGTTCAAGATGGATACCAAAGGAAGTGCACTCTCCTCAAGGCTGAGAGTTTCCCTTTCAGGGCAACTCATTTTGTCACCTAACATCTTATTTTACCTTTCTTAAATATAAATACTCTCTGCTACTCTTCAGTCATAGCATTATCAAGCTTTGGTAGCATGCTTGTGATTTCATGTGACAGCATTTTGCAATTTTTGTAATTCTCATACATGCCATTGGGTTTAACATTCAACATCCAAAATTCCTCTCTCATTTGTTTCTTTTCAATCTCATAGAGCTTCCTAACTGGACGCAGTACAGAATGAGGTAGAGAATGTCTTCGCTAACATTAGCCTCTTGCACATACTCTATATTGTCTTGTTCAGTCTTTGTGACAAAGGTCCATGTGTCCTTTTCTAGGTCTTTAATAGCTACATTTTTATATATAGAATAAGAGGACTATTAATTATGAAATGCTATCTACAATAGCATGATAAAATTTACAACCCAAAATGGGCAGTGTTACCTTGATCTGCTGCCTGACCAGGACAGCTTGTTGCTTTAAGCCCTGCTGGATATAGCAGAACCAGATGCAACTCTCTGGTCAGAGAAAAGTTACACTCCAAAACTGGAAATCCCGTTGGAGAGTACGGCAGCTAGCATTTCTTGGGAAAGAACAGGAGTTTTATGTCTCATTATTCTTCAGAATAAAGCCAGAAGTAAACATGGCTGCATAAGATACTTTGGAGAAATTAAAGTCATGACCATTGACTTTCATCTTTGTTACTGGCATGACTGAGGCTACCATGTGAGCCTACATGATGGTCTTATACACATTACAGAATTAAGATGCTGAACATACAGGCAATGTCACCAGTCTGGAAAAAGTTTCCTTTTCCCACTAGAATACTTAGTCCTCTGAGTACAACTTTTGCTTTCAATTGATTATGTTAAATTTACACTCCAATACCAAACAGAAGGAAAAATGGCAGTGTAGAATAGGATAGGCTGTTACTTGGGCTGGATAGAAAAAATAATTGTAATTAATTATTAAATTATTAATTTAATTGTTGTTAATTAAATTGTTTAAATAATACCTATCTTTAAAAGCTTCTCACTTGTTAATTTTGAGACTGATTTTTGCATTAATAAAAGGTGTTGATTAAATGAGCTAATAAACTTACTCTTACTTTTTTTTTTTTCTAACAGTCTGAAATAAATAAATACTAGATAAAAGGTGAAGAAATGAAAACTTGGAAGAATTGGAAACTGATTAACAGAAGTTGGTAATTTTGGCTTTAGAATGAAAACTTGCTAAATGCATGGGCTCCTGTGAACTAATACAAATGTCAGCATAAAGATTCATCTAACAGAATGAAGCAACAGAAATACAGTATTAATTCAGTTATTTCTAAAGTGCCAACAATGTAAGTATGAAAAATAAATGCAGAAGATGGAAGGAGAACACCACCACCACTCAGTAGATTTAAACTTATTCTTTATGATGCACTTTCATCAAAATTTGTAATTGTAGGGTATCAAATTTCATTCATGCAACATCAATCCACTAAGAAATACATATTTTGGTGAGAAAATTAAAGTCCATATTCATGTAAAAACTGTTTTGAAATAAAAATAAGACAATATTTATTTTTACAAAAAAAACTTTTTTTTTTCCCTTACTAACAGAATAATTATCTGGAAAAAGGAATTTCCTGCATGAGATAGCTAAGGAATTTAAATATATTTAAAAATGGAAGATTCTGCATTTACATAGTTATATGCCATTAATATCGAAGATATGCTTTCTGGAAAAAAAACTTTTCATGCTTAAAAAACGCACCTTAGTTTCATACTGTACATTACCACATACAGTAGTAAGAAACAGAAGTAGTAAACAAGTTATATGCAAAGAAAAAAAGTTACATTACAAGACAGTTACAATTGTGACACAAAAAAATAAAAATGTTCCATTTTAACAGTATTTGAAGGCAATTCACAATCATTTCAGGAGTTTTGTGAAATTTAAGGCCATTAGTTCTAAATAAAATATATCTGACACAAACTCACAAAACTGTGTATTTTGTAAAAACTGTACATGCAAAATCATTTCATAATTATATATGAACAGGCATATAATAAAATTTTTGGGTAGTTCAGTACACAAAATTGTGCACAAAGCAACATGGTTGTGCAATTTTTAAACCAGTTAATTAACATTATCATTCATGCATCCTGAATGGAAATGTGATTAAATGACAATATAAACCCAAATATTAAGAGCCAGCATCCCTTTGAATGGGCAATCTAGACAAAAAAGTTGTAATTTTAAATTAAGTTTAAAATGATCCATTATAAAACATCTGCTGTAATCACTCCAAAAGACTTTTCTGATGCAAAATCTCCACTGCTTTAAGGAATGCATGATAAGACTTAATGAGCTCAGTGAGTCAACTATAATACTCAAAGTTCTGATTTGAGGTAATTTTCTTTAATTACTTATAGCAAGTAACTCTTCTAATTTGCTTCAGTAACTAGTTTAAAAAACTGTAAACTTAGATAAACTTAGAAATTGGAGAATCTCTGAAAAAATACACATACCTCCCCCTTGAAGTTTGGAGTTAGTCATAAGTCATATGCAATTATGATATTCACATTTTAGGAGCTTATTCTCAGACTGTAGAATGAATAGATTGCTGAGCACTGATTGAAGCAATTCAGGTATTGAAAAACGTGTATATATTTGTCCTCTTTTTAACTTTCATTTGTATTTGTCTGGACAAACATTCAAAGAGATATTGCTTCTCTTGTGATCTTGTGACAAACTATTGCAAGCTAGAAGACATGTGAATCAATATTCCAAACTTTTATTCTTAAGAATAGTTATAAAAGTACTGAAATTTAAAAATAGTAGCATGTAAACATTGATACAGAGGAACAGCATTCCTATACATTTATGTACACACAGTATTCAGAGAGGACATATCTTCTGAGTTGAAATCCTGCCTTGTGCTTTCCCCTCGAATAAATAGATCAAAAAAGCAGGGTTTCTTGTCCAAAAAGAAAAAGAAAAAAAAAGAACTCAGAGAGAACATCAACATTTTGATCTTAGCATTTAAATGCTTTTAAGTTGCTCATGCAACCTTATGAAGAATTTTGGTACGTGAAGAGAATTTTTCTAGCTCCAAAAAGCTACTGCTGCATCCAAAGACTCTTGACTTGTGAAAAATGCTAAGCACTTCGGAGCACTCAAATCTGAGTCTGTAACACATGAATAGGAGGTGTATAGGGTGGTGGTGCAGGTGATGGCTTTATTCCTCTGACTCTCATGTAGGACAGAAACTGCTCTGGGATCTCAGCTAAAACATCCTTAGCAAGTCTTGCCATGCTTAACACGTGGTTTCCACTTCTGTCAATGTAATCCCGGAATGGCACAAACTACAAAACAAAAGAGAGGTTCACACAGGTTATTATGCAGACACAGAAGACATCTTACAACACAAATATAAGAAAGTTTGATCTAGGGAGTTAAGGTACTATACTACCTTACAGATATACTATAGTATATACTATATATACTATATACATAATATACTACCTTACAGATTTTATATACACATATACATATATTTATTTTGTATTTTATATATACACATTATATCTCAATTTTAAAAATCTACTTTCTAATAGAAACAGTATCAAGCTTTCTCTTGGGTGAAGCTCTTCATACTCTTAAACCATGGCTAGCTCAGATTACCAGTTACATGCTTTATTGACAAATTTGGCTTCTCTCTCAACCCTTTTCACACAAGAGAGTAATTCTGTCCAACAAAGCTATTCTTAGCTTTCATGTTCTGTTCATGGTGCTCTGCTACCACGTTGCCTCTGCTCTGGCAATTTCTGGACAGAATTTTTGCCATCTGAAGTGAACAAAACAGAAAGGATGACTTTATATTCTTAATCATTTTTCACTATACTTCACAGGACTATGAACCAACTAAACACTTTTTACCTGATACTAACAAATGCATTAAGGCTCCATCTCAGGATTGCAGCTGGGTGACTTTTCAAAATTGTGATTCAATGTCCAAAGCTATATCTGGTACTATATGCTAGGCTATGCCGGAATTCAAACCATAATAGTACCTTTTTTTCCCCTCATGAAACAAAGAAGACTTAATTGTTAACTTTTCTGATATAATACTCCAGGATAAAACTAGAACTGATCAAGAAGCCAAACCCAGAGATGTCTCATCTCTTGGCTGAACTCTAAAATTAGCAGTCTCTTTTCCCCATTATCCTAACTTGAAAATTTTTGTCTTTTTGGATGTGCATCGACCAAGACTTTATATTACATTTCATTTTTCTAAAAGTATTAAAGCTTTCAAGATTTAGGGGACCACTGAATTACAGTGAGAGTTCAGCTTACACTGCATTTCTGAGAGTTTTCCAAGAAAGACAGAAAGAAACAAAAGAAATCTGCTTAATATATTAAATAAATAAAGCAACTCTTGGAAAAAAAAAATGAAGATGACATTTCAGCAATAAAGAACTTAATTAAATCATTTTTACATCAGCTCTGGAAAGCACTTCTCACCCTGGACTTATGAAATTAGATGAAGTTTATTGCTACCATCCTGCTATGATTTTTTGCAATGAACTTCTTTATTTTCAGTGGAGTCAATATTAAAAAAAATGCTTAAAGATGGCAGGATATGAAAACATAGCTTGTTCATCAGAAGTAAAATAGCTGAAAATTAAAAATTGTTCTGAATAGACAGTATCACTATAGATTCTGTAGGGATTCATGGAACCAATGGCACATGCAGAATGATGCAGGTGCATGCAACTTGCATATATCTTATTTTCAAAATCCACCACAAAAACCAGAAGAGAAAAGAACAGGGTAACAAGGGAAGATCCATAAAAGGACTGGGGTACTATTAAGTTTAGTGATGCTCACCTAAAAAGTTAAGCCAGCTCTGGGATGCAAAATAACAACCATGTTGGGAATGGAGATACCCCACAGAATTTAGGAATCAAATGTTCCATTCAGATGAAATTTGGGAATTTGAAGGTTGGGTTTTGACCTGAGGCATAGATAGCATCAGCAATAACTTTCCTACACTTAATCTCAAGCTTTGGAATCTGTCCAGTAGTGTCCCTATCAAGGTATCAATCTCCTACAAAAACATGTTTAGAATTCAAGTAAGAGTTGACTCTTTGCTTAACTCCATGGATGAGATCTCAAATTGTCAGATAAACAGCTTCAATCCTCAGTACTTAAGCTATGCTGAGTTAAACTGAAACCTGCAACCAAATTAAGTATAAGCAACAACTGATTAGAGCATTTCCCCAGGAAGCAGTATATCTGCAGTTCCTTAGAAGATGATGACTCAGTCACAGAATTGTTGAAAGTGACCTCTTGAGATTATTTAGTCCAACCCCACTGCTAAAGCAGGGCCAGCTAGAGCAAGCTGCCATAGTCAAAAAGCCTACAAGAGTAGTCAGCAAGACCATTCAACCAGAGTAGTCTTTATTCTAGATAGGAGCATCCTTTGCCTCTTCACCGTATTGTGACCCAGAACGCATCAGGCATACGGGTAGGAGAACAGCGGGCAAAAAGGAACCTGATTTTAGGGTACTAAGCCAGGAAGCAAGGCATCCACAGTTTATTCAGTTTTAATGTTTATTCAGTGACTCTTCAACATAAGAAACTAGCAGATACTGTGACATTTTCTAGTACTGACTACTTCGTTTCACAAATAAAAAAGCACCAGCAGTTTCCAGAAGCCAGCATAGTACTGCCCAGTTTCAACAGCTTGTTCCTTCTTAAACTCCATCAACTTACTGTTAAGAATACATCCAACTGTCCCCAGAAGCACGAAGTTAGAAGAATAACAAAAAAAAGGAAACACCTCTGTAGCCTGTAGGTTTACATACTCAGCTGTGAAAAGATAAGCTTAGTGTCCATTTCCCTTTCATATGGTTATTCCTTTTCTAATGCAATGGCAGTCTTATGTAAAAAGCATATGCAGTCTGATTTAAAAAACAAAATGTGTCCCATTCCAAGAGATCACCTTACCTACAGACATGAAAACTCAGACTACAGTTCTGCAGCAAAGACAGGCTATTTCAACAGTGAAGTTGTTGAAATGCAATTATACAATACAGATGGACTGAATTAGTTCTCCCTCCCCTCTCCTTATGCTATATAGGTATCAGAAGAGTTGGAGGAACTATGGACAGATAAACATATGCACAGATACACAAGGACAGATGGCAAGGACAGCAAGGCCTAGAGCTACCATGCAGAACAAGCAGAGGTGGTAGAGGAATAGAATGAAAGAAAAATAATGAATGAAAAGAATGAAAGAAAATAGAATGAAAGAAAAAGGGAAACAGAAAGAATGCAAAATGCTTTGCCTTTAGCTTGAGAGTTTAATTTAAAATTTTAATATACAAAATTTTCAAGGGAAACAATAGGTACATTACCATGAGTAAAACTTCTTAAATAGAAAGAGAATAACAAAGGACCAGAAATTAAATAAATTGAGGAAGAATTGGTAGACATATAATTCAGAGTCCCTACAATACCTATGGTTATTAACAAGGGAAAAACAAAGATCATGTCTTTCCGTGGACTGCAGTCAGTAGTAAATATAATCGATACAGTGAGTCACTTACAGCAGGCAAATTTTTCCATTCCTAATTTAATTATTTCACAACAATACTCTGTTAAAATTAACAGCCAATTTTACTAGCTAATTTTAACTAACCTAAAACACAAAAAAGATTATCTTTTTATATTTGAGTAGCTAATTTTATAAAAGCAAGTCAGTTTTATGCTACCATATATAAAATAAAGGTCATGCTAAACTTAAAGAGCTTGACATTATCTCTTTTTATTTATGTAGCTAGCCTATAATGTATTTGTTATTACTTAGACAGAAAAAGTGCAAAATGCTATTGCCTTCAGCTAATTCAGTATGGCTTGGGGCAAAGCTCTGATTGAAATACATTCATAGTAAATACATGTTTTATTACATTTCTGATATGCAATGAATTCTACGGAAATGCAAAAAGGTATTCATTGAATTTTTTTTATCCCAGCAGAAATTAGAATATTTCTGATGCATAACATTTTCACTAATCTTTTTTATAATATTTGAAGAAGTCTATCCGTTTATGCTCATTGAATGTAAAAACAGCAACTTTTGGAGCTGCTGTTGTTTGGAGAAATGATGTATAATTACCTTGCATATATTTAAAGCACACAGTGCAATGCTTGTCAGAGGTATCTGAATTAGCTTTAAAAATTCTGTCATGGCACATGGCTTTGCAGAAATACTAGTCTGGGATCCAGAAGCACTTCCAGTTCCGGAGGCAGCTTGTTTATAGCTGACTTACGCCAGATACCTTAGACAGATACCATTCTTTCTACAGTCACCAGCTTGATTTATTTTTTGAGTAGTTTACTGCTTTTCGAATGTCAACTTCTTTAATACTTGTTTTAGCAAGCAGGGACTAGTATGCCGAGCTATCAAATGTCTTTCTCTGTGTTTGGTTTCCCTTTAGTATCCCATGAAAATAAAAAATGAGTATCTGGTTTCTGATGCAATTTTATTTGATCAAGAAAACAATTATGAAATTAAGTCTGTCCAGGGCTGTATGTAATCAGGAGGCAAAAAAGGGTGCCTGGAGCATGGATGAAATACATGTTTTGGACAACCTGTGGACTTCTAGAAATCCGCTGCTCTTGGGCAGAAAGGGGATTATGGTGGATATGTGCATACAAAGCTACCACACCACCCTGCAAATGGCTGATTAGGTGTGAAAGACAACTTCAGGGCTGACTGAATGGTAGTAAAGAGCAGGAACAGAACCAGAGGGCTTTGGCAGAGAAGTGAAGGAGCCTGTGGAATGCAGATGAGAATAGCACTTTTAAGGCTTTGTTCAGTCCCCTAAGCACAGATATCTGCTATCATCTGAGGTACCTTAAAGCATGAGACATCTGAATGGTCATATGTGGCAGACAGGACACAGGAACTGGGAGACACTTGTGGTCTTCTGCACTGGCAGTTAGAGGCAAGGGAAGATACCCTAGGCATCTCAAATGCACTTGTTAGAGGTCTAGGTACTGCTGATTTCCACAAAAGTTGCAGTTTTTCTTTATGGAATTATAGTGAGATTGCAGTACCTGGAATACAGAGGCAACTAACTCTTCTCCCATGTCTGTATAACCCTAAGACTTTATCTCAGTGTGCTGCCAGTTAGGGATCATTTTCTATTGAACACGTATCCAATATTCTGTGTTATATAAAGGCTTATAGGTATCACAAAGAGTTTCTTAGCTTGTTATAAACATCCCAAGATAAAGTATGTCAGTGCTAAGGTAAAATGAAAGGTGGGAATATAGATAGAACAAGAATTCAAAACAAAAAGGATCAGTAAAATACAATTATTAGTGCAATTTTTTTCTCCCACCTGCACAATGTCTCTTTCTGCAAACTTTCCTCTTGAAGAAATCCTGACTACATCACCATCCAGTTCTTCCATAGCTTAAAAAAGAAACAAATGAATTTATCTATGAGTTCATCTACCCAAAGAAAACATTACTGAGAATAACTTTTGTCAATTTACACTTTAGAGGAACAAACCCAAGAATTGCTATCTTAAGGTAACTCTTTAGATCATTTGCTCTATAAAATACACCACGCATTGCAGTTTTTTTGCACTATTTCATGCTGACAATACCTACTTTTTGCCTTTATTGTCATCTTCAGAACAAAACACACCATGATAAGGTCAACCATATCTTTCCAGCTCCCAAACCAGCAAGCATATCCTTTTGGTAAGGCTATATTCATACTTTCATAGGTGGAGAAGAATTCATCTTCAGAAATTATTGTTACAGAAGATATCAAAGGATATAGCACAACAAGGTAATAACATTCATACTGGAAATGTAATGACTGTTATTATATAGGAATTAGGAGTTCTTAAAAGAATTTTCTTAAATTTAGTAGCTAGCTCTTGCATCTTTTTGAACAGGGTCCAGGAAATTTTTGTAATTGTCCATACCCCCAGAAACCATTCTAGGCTTCTACAGAAAGGCATACCTGCTCTCCAGTCAGTGTTGCAATGGATGGACCTGGGATCACAAATAATTGCTCAGCCATTGGATTAGCAATCCTACAATCCTTCTTTCACTACACTGTAGGAAAATCAAAGCCCTGCAGCACTAGAGCTTCTTAGGGCTTTACAAACTGGGCTGAGCTCACTGAAGCCAAAATTTCGAAACCTTGTTCTTCCAATGCAAGAACTCGAAAGCATAAATAAAGCTATCGGGATCCAAGTTCAAACAAAAACAAAAGAATACATTTCTTCAAGAAAACAGAGAATATATTTATTCAAAAAATTGTTACTAGGCCTGTAGAACACATTGCTAGATGTTGCTGTTGATGCAAAAAATGTACACATGTTCAAACCAGAAGACTGAACAAGTATTTGAAGGAAGATCCACTGAGAATTTCCAAAATAGACATAAACCAAATCCTGCTCAGGAAATTCAAAACTAAAAACGGTATTCAGGGAAATATCATATTTGTTTATTTCATTCCTAACTTTCTCTAGATAAACACCTATGGCCATGTCAGTGACCGAACTGTCCTTATGTAAAGCTGTGCCCAATGTACATGCCATCTCTCAAAACCCCAGACTTTTATTTAAGCTCCAGACTTTTACCCCTCTGGTAGCCTCCAGAGGCTTTGAGATCTAGAGTGGGAAGTGACATCTGGAGAGGAGTCTGGAGGATCTGGAGATCTGGAGGATCTACAGCAGAACTGAGGCTTGACTGTCCTTTCAACTGTAAGACAGTATGCCTGGAACATACATGCTCCCCCCCCCACACTTTTTCAGTGTCCACATCAAACATGGAGTCTGTCTTTTTTTCCAGAAAGAACTTCTACATATGGGACAAATCACTTCTCGTCCAGGGACTACAGATCTGGCACACATCTAATAGGTGAATTTAACTAATGGTGCATGGTTCCAAAGATGGAAACTGTATCCTGCGGTAGAAACAGAATCCTGCCTTAAGAAAGGCTATAGGGCTGACAGCCCAAGAACTCTGCAAAGACAGTCTCCAGAAGTAAAAGGAAGACAGAATCCACATGTCCTGACAGAGTCAAGAGGAGCATGGGCAAACCCATGGACTGGACAAACAGGCAAAAAGGGAAAAGGCAAAGGAGGGATGAGAGAAAAATTAATAACATAGGACTAGAGTTTAAATTTGCTGGGGGAAAAGTAAAGCTTGCAAATTTCCCTATTATGCATTTATGAAGACAAATGGTGTCTTCTCACTGCTTGTGGCATATAATCATCTGAAGTGTGAATGTCCACCTGGACAATCTCTTCAAGGAATACGATACTTTAACACTAATATACTTGCCAAAAAGCATAATAAAGTCAACCCCCAATAAATTGCTTTTCTTGTATATTTTTTTCTTCTTGTTTTCATTCTTCTAGAATATTTGTATAAGAATTAAAATGTACAGTCATTAATGACTACTCACATTATATACCTGTGGTAGTACTAAGTATTTTTCATGTACAAAAGAAGACATACTGTCTAACCACAAGTACTAAAATGGAAAAGAAAGGATGTATAACTTTAAGGAATAGATATACGGGGAGTGTCTACACTTCATATTGTGTTGATGTGCAAGATGCCACTTAATAAATTAGTCCAAATAATGGAAGCAGCTTAGTCATTGCTATAGAGAGTGCTGTTCCAGAACATCATATGCAAGCATATGTAAATAATCCTGGTGATTTCTTTCCTGCTGTAATATTCTCCCAATGCTGCTAGATGGTAAGGCTCACTTCTGTTATAAAGTGAAACCCAGTTAAACCCAGATCACCTCCTCAAATTTATTTATTTTCCTTAGTATTTTATTACTGCAATAAGAACACATGATCAATATTTCCAGTCAACTGACATGTCACAAGGCAATGAAATACCCATGTTGAAGAAATTCAAAATTCCGTGAGTATACACATTTTACGCTTTTTTTTCCACTCATCTTCTAGAGCACTGTAAATGCTCAGCCCCCATATGGTTCTGTGACTTGAACAGGGAGCCTGAGGGGGT
Organism: Anseranas semipalmata; assembly: GCA_013399115.1. Lineage (NCBI taxonomy): Eukaryota > Metazoa > Chordata > Aves > Anseriformes > Anseranatidae > Anseranas > Anseranas semipalmata. The sequence continues at coordinate 685,049 of VXAA01006068.1, forward strand.
ATACAGCTCAACATGGTAGCTTGTAATCATACTGAGTTATCAATCAATCTAGCTGGAAATGTCAACAGTGCTTACTGTTTGTTCCATATTGTGCTTTTTTTAAAGAACTGCATTTGTTTGAAAAGCCACATATTACTAATATGTAAACAAATATAAAACATTCTAGAAAAAAAACACTAAAACACTTACCATCAAACTCTGCTGGTCCTACCCCCACTATAATTATTGACATTGGAAGCTTTGAGGCCTTCAAAAGAAGAAGAAAAAGGAGGTTTAATGCATTGCACAACCTCTGCCAATATTATGTAAGATCCAAGGACAATACGAACAAAAAACACGCTTTCAAGAATAATTCTTCACCCTCACCTCCTAAAAAGTTGAGTGTAAATTGTCTGCTTAAGTGGTAGGTACAAAACATCTTGGATGAAGACAAAAAGGCAGATGATTATTTTGATTTATTTTTTCCTTATAAAGTCTTTGAATCATATAGGATCATAATTAAACACAACTATGCTAGGATTTAATACTAAGATGACAACTAAGAAGACAAATTTCTCTTACAATCTTCTGTAAACTGACAGTAATTGTAAATATGTACCTAGTGACAGTCTGACATTTATTTAAATGTACTCTGCTGCTTCTTGGTATTACATAGCTGCTTGGAAGTACATGACTCCCTGTATTTTTCACATAGATCTTATGCCAACTTTTCTCAGGATAATAAATCACCTATTTGAGCAATATGTACCTTATGTTTCTGCCATGAATGAAATTTTATTCAAGTTAGTCATCCATGCCACAAAGTAAACAATATATTGAATTGCTTTATGGTTAAGATTTTTAATTTTACTTAATTTTTTTCATTCAGTGAAAAAAAGCAAAGATGATATCTGGCTTTCCCTGACTGAACTCTGTAAAACCTTTAAAATTACAACGACAGCATCATAAATATTAGATTCTTCTGCCCTGACAGCAGCACCAGATATCCGCTACAGAAATCATCTGAAACTGGCTCTTTGAGGAGGTTAACAACTGGAAAAAAAAACATCTAACAAATGTCAGGGCTGACAAACGTTCCTTATTGAGATATTCCGTTGAACTGTGAAATGTCTACAGTCCTTTTAAACAGGAGTCTACACTGGCCAAAAATCATAGCTGTAAGCTTTCTGCTAAATTAAACTCAGCTTCACTGAAATCTGAAGTCAGGTGGTTTTAGAACATACTGTTATAGCTTTCTTCCAGAATACAAAAAGAGTTTTTTCTGCCTCATCTAAAAGACGTTCTCTTTTTAGATGCACCATCCCCACTTCCCATTCTTCATGTGTCATAACATTGCATATAAAACCAACTTTCTTAAAGCAGAAGACTTACAGCTAATTAATGTATACATGCTATTTAAGACAATGAAAATATGACATTCTATAAATTGCTAATGTGCTTCACCACTCTACATTATGCTGTGTGTACTATACATTGACTGCAAATTCATAACGAAGTATTATTACATAGTCAATCTTCCAACTAAAATTTTGTAGCAAAGTAAAAAAATGTAATAATCCCTTGATAGTTTAGATACTAATATGCTAATAACAATGTTGGTAAAAGCCATCTGGACATGGTCCTAGCCAAGTGGTTCTGGCTGGCCCTGATGACCAGTGGGGTTGGACCAGATGGCCTCTAGAGGTCCCTTCCAACCTCAGCCATTCTGTGATTCAGAACCATAACTACAGAGCAACTGTAACTGCGTTGCAGTACACTGCATAAGTCATTGACAGCAAGTATAAAGTATTTTTCAGACATGAAGGCACTACTTAAAACAGCACAGAACACCTTCTGGTTTTCAGACATTTTCTAGAATCTTAGTGTTTGAACATAAAGAAAACACTCTTCATGGACATTCCTACTCCGAAAGACACAGTACTATGTCATACAATGTGTATGAAACAGTAAGTAGCAAGGTCAGTGAAAAGAGAAAGAGTTCAATTTTTGCACATAAAGTTGGTGTTGGTATTTACTGAATGGCAGCATAACCTTTAAACAGTTTGATAAAACAGAACGTGTCTGACATATATGCTGTAAAGAGAAGGATGTACAAAGCACAATTAGTGTTAGAAAATGAAATATACTCTTCCCGAGTCTTATAAACACCAACTTGTGTTTAAGATCTCTGCCCTTTTTATTATTTCAAATATAATTATGACTGAAAAAATGCTGTTGGATAGCATTTGATTAGTTCTGTCATGGTATACTGTGCTCACACTTCAAGAACTACACAGAAAAATTAATGCATCTTCATCAACAGTAATATTCCCAAACTTTCACTCATTCCAAGATAACAATACATCTGCTGTACTTCCAGACAGTTGCAGAGTAACAGCTATTAGTCCTATTATTCCAGTAGTATTTCCTACTCCTGGAAACAAGGTTTTTCTGTATTTCTTAGTGATAAATTACTTAATCTTACAAAATATCAACCAAATGAACTTGCTCTATACAGACTTCAAATTGAAGGGAGAGTTAAATCAAAAGCTGTTCTTTTTTCTCCATGGAGTCTTATTGCCACCTAGAAAAAGCTATATCACAAACTTCTAGGGCAGACTAGAGGATGAACTTCCAAGATAAAAGCTTGTTTATCTCCTTTAAAAGTGAGAGTGACTTTATCCTACTTTAATATTGAAAACTGGAAGAGGTAAAAATTTTGTCACATGGATTGGCAGAGTCCTTACTGACATGCAAACTCTGTCCATATGCTGCTGGCTAGAACTTGAGGGCATCTTGCTTTCCAGTGAAAGACAGAACATTTCAGTAATATTTTCTTGTGCACCCTACAAACTGGAATGGTACTGTAGCTCTATAGTGAAAGTAGTAGTGTAGTGAAAGTGGGCCTTCAAAAATATGCCACTTAATTCTATACCATTCATTCTGACATGATGCTTAATTATCTTAACGTAGGCTTTCCACCCACCACTTTCCTAGTAATTAGATCTACTGTGTTTAAAACCATTGGTATAGATCTTTTTAAACTCTAGATGGAAGCTGGTCCTGCGTGTAATTTCATCTGACATTTCCCAGGGGTAAAACAAGAATGGAATGTGTTTGCAATGCAGAATATTACTTATAAGCATTGGAGTTCTGAAGAGAAAAATATCGAAAATAATGAAGAAACTGGGAAACAATAAGGAATTTTTAAAATTCATGGGAACTATCTAAAAAGAAATTAGCTGACAGTTACGCCTGACCTTTGGGACCAGAAAGTTTGGGAAAGTTTTTAGGAGGTGGGAAAAAAAGAAAAATCAAAGCTGTCTGCAATTACTAATAAAATAAAGAACAGTTCATTATGAAATACTGCATGGCAGGATGTGCATCAGGGAGTAGGAGCCAAGAAGCAAATGTTAAAAGTTGTATGAACAGACAGTGTTAAACAGAAGAGTATCATTTCTCACAAAATACTAATTAAGCTGAGATACAACTTTTGGTTTCTTTTAATCTTTGTGCATAATAATTTTTTGTGCTGTTTGGAAAGAATGGTTAATTTACAGAACTAATTTAAGTACTAAAATAATAACAGATTTAGTTTATTGCCTAAAATATTTAAACCTAGAAACATAATTGTTTTAAATTTCAACTTTTTCAACAAAACTTACGTTCACTATGGATTCTTTTGTCTGAGCCATATCTGAAATAACTCCATCTGTAATAATGAGAAGAACAAAGTACTGGGAGCCATCTTTTACTGAAGAAGCATATCTAAAGGAAAAAAAAAGAACATTATGATAGTAAAAGAAACCTTTTTACAAAAGGAACTAATATGAGAAACAGCTGTATTTTTAAATTTGACTACTAAGGACTAATAAAAATAATGAAATGCGATGCAGTAGATCTCCAAAAGTAAAGATATACGTAGTTAAGATGGGCATTCTACTTGTAACTGAGAACATTAGAAAATATCTAATAAAATAACTGTAACTAACACAATATTGATACTGATAATCTGCTGTGTTGAATTGGTTAAAAATGGGACCTGTATCACTATCAAGAGAAGCATGGACAGAATGTCATTTATAGAATCATGGGTCTTTAGAAAGTTATTTAGTAGTTATTACTTGTGAGGAACATGGTTTGGTACGAAGAGAATATATTACTATTGAATGACTGTTTTTATAGCACAAATAAAATTTACCAGGAGGCAGCACACTGCATAAATGCCATTTTTTTTTTGTCTTACAAAACCAGGTTACTTACTGTTGACCTAGTTTGCAGATTTATAGTTCATGTATACATTTGTAATATGGCTGAACATGCACCCTACAACCTTGGCATAGATATTTCTACCCCTTTGCACCACCCACAGATATGCACTGAAGACTCCAGCTTCTCCCTGTGCTATACATGAATATAAGACAAACAAAACACATACAGTGCCATTCCAGTCCTGCCTCAGCCAAAGGACCCAAGAAGCAACCGCTCTTTGAAAATGAGAAGCTTTCGAAGATTTGGAAAGTTCTGAAAGATAGAGTCTGCAGCAGCCCCGCTGAACTCTACGACCTGCATATCAGAAACCAAGACTTGTGTTTGTTTGCTTTCAACTCCCAAGTGTCAAAGTGTCCTATATAGTTGGTTCTGTGTGAAGCATGATGTTCCACTTGCTGTTTAACTCAACAGCAGCCAGTGTAGTTACTACTTTCATGAAGGCTTTTGGTGCTGTCAAGGAGTCAAGTAGCAGAACTTTGTAATAAAAGTGGTCATGAGCATTGTGGAGAGCAGGGGAAAAAAAAGGATTCTCCATATAGAGTTATGTACTTGGGCATGGTATATATGCCCAAGTATAGAATGTGACTGCCAGAATTCACAGGGTATGTTCTAATGATGCTCATGATGTTACTTAGAATATTCTAACTCTGATGTTACACAGTAAATTTGCTTGTGAGTGCTGCCAATAAATAAGATGCTGCAACCACAACATTTGCAAGAGTTTGGAGGAATGTGTGTGAAATGCAATCTACAAGTCACAGAAAGCCACCACACTCTTCCTTCTCCCTCCCCCACATATATATGGGTAGAAAAGCCACATAGTCAATGAGCCTGTTGAACAACTTCTGTTTGTATGTTGGCAGTAGGGACTGGAATTAAATGTCTTGATTAACAAGGCCTACCGTGGAATAAATTTTCCCTACATCAAGACTTTTTTTATCTCATTTTTCCACAATAATCATAATCTTTTCATTGATGACTTCAGTGACAAGGGATGATCAGATGAGAGAGTAAAATAAAAAGATTCACTATCCCTTCTGAGCACTTAATACCGTCTACACGCCTACACTGAAAAAAAATGGAACAGAAATTTGATTATTTCAAAATATCCACAGAATAAAAGCAATCTTAAGTCTTTTGGAAGAAAGATCTTATACAAGGAGGGGAGATGATAAAAGACAGTAGGTAGAACCTGGTGTAGTTTGGATAATTCCCTACCTAGGGGAAGTATAACAAACTCATTACCTGCTTGAAGAGCTCTGGAAGAGTTCTGAGATCACAACAGCACAGTAATATCTGAGTTAGTTTCCAGAGATTTCATCAGAGGTATATTTTTAAGTAGGAGGGATGTAAGAACAAGAAATTTCTTCGAGACTGAAGGTAGATTAAGAAAGAAACTGCAGGCTGGATCAGAGGAAAAACTATCATAATTTCTACTGCCATGTCTATGAGAGTCAACAGAATAGCTGAGAAGCTGAACTTTGAGGGAAGATGCTGTTACTGAGAACTGGATTAGTACACGGATTGTATTAATGATGGTCATGCAGTAGAAATGAAGACACCTAGCTTTTCCATTTCTAATGTAGTGCGATTTGTTATCAGAAGTTCCCAAAGTTTGCAATGACTTGATATTTAGACAAAAGTTCAGTGGAAGAACTACAAATGATGGTGTCAGGCTTCTGTAATTCTGGAAAAGTTGACAAGTATTCCTGAGAAACAAGTGGTGAGAAGAACTCAATTTATGCCAATGTTTTGATGGTACTAGATCATGAATTTCAATTTTTTGTAATGAATAGGAGGCTTAAGGTTAATTGCCAAATTCTGAACCAGCCAGCTCAGTTGATACAATCAGTTTGAAAGAAGAAGAAAGTCAATGGGTTAGATCTCCAGTTAACAAGGCTAATGAAGACACTGAATGCCACATACATGGAATTCATCTGTCATAGGGGCTGGCAGATTTCCTGACAGAAGGCCACAGTCTGAAGACTGTTACTGCAGAGATCATGTCAAAGGCAAGAGTAAAAGGAGATAGGTAGTTGCTAAAGGCAAGCAATGGAATATGTGTGTATATGATTTGAATGGTATGATGCAAAGATAGAGCAATTAATCCTAATGATAAATAACTGAAATCAGCTATCTAGCCATGCTGGAGTGCACAGACAATTCTTTGCACCGTAGAATTTGCAAATTATTACTACTGGGCAGTAGAACAACAGCAAGAGCAGTAACGAGAACAGATAAATAAAACAGGTAAACAGATAAATAGAACAGGTAAAAAATATTTTAATTAACTATTTTGCAAACTATTCTGCAAACTCATAGTAAAACATTAACCATGCAATGATTTGCACATCCCTGATGCTTTATTTTACAAATGTTGGTTCTTTCTATGTATCTATAAATAAAATCAAATTTGTTCAGGTAGTTACTCAGTTAAATTATCTGAGCAGTACCTCTTTTCCTATACCAACACATGGATGGAGATGGTAAGTCAAGATCTTGTCTGCCAAGATAAGGCAACATTATCATCCTTGAGAAACTTCTACAAACACAGGAAAGGTTATACTTTCAGAAGTTAGAGGAGGTGTTGCATAACACAGCACGGTGGCTCCCCAGCAGAGGCTATACAATTGCTTTCACAGTATCCCTACCAGCTGAGAATTGTAGCCACAGAGAGTCCTGCAAAACGTTTTCAATACTAAGATTAAAGAACTACATATGTCTAAAAATTACACTTTAAGAATTTTTTGATAGTTTTATGTCTTTTCTGTGAAGCAAAATTCTGATTATCGTGCTTCAAACAACAAAAAGGGAACATAGCAGAGTGATCTCATGAATTCATTACAAATTCTCGTAAGATTTTAACACAGGGTAGATCAACTGGATCATAGAATCACTTGCATTTACTTTTAATCAGCTATCAAAGTCTGCATAATACTAGCACATGGTCTTCAGATCTATTCACAGGTATAAGTTAATCGTGTTAAAAGGAGAAAAAAACATCATAAATACCTTTTTCAAATTTTTGGCATCATATAACTGTTAGTATTCCACATGCAATAGTTGTATGAACAATAAAAAGTTTCTGCAAAGTACTTGTTGTTATGCTTACCTGGCTACATGATTAATTACAGGGGCAAAATTTGTTGGTCCATAAAGCTGGACGGATTTTAGACTCCTATAATATGCCTCCATTACACCATCAATGCCATGGCAGTACGGATTTTGAGGGTTTCCATTCTAATGAAAATAAAAGATGAATAATCACTAAAAATAATTATGAAGCAAAAATAATGTAGTTTAGCGAATATTATCCAGTGTCCATTTTTATATGGCAAAGACCTAAGAATTTAAGGATCTATTCAAAGCGTTTGCTACCAATGTCCAATACAAGTGCTATGGCTGGTTCTGACTGTTAATTGCCTATGGAAGGAGGTTTTGGCAGCCTCATGTTAGATGCAGTTTGAATCACTGGAACAGGTTCCCAGACATAAATACCTTCTTAAGTGGAATTAAACAGTCCTTATATGGAACAGTAACAGGCACTTCTCTGTGTTCATTTAAGGTATGAATTACAGGGCAGATGTAAAACTGGAATCATGTTTAGAAGCACAGTTATGGCTCAATAATTTCTTATTTTAAAAACATGAAGAAAAAGAAATGGGAGACAGATCCTGATCTTCATACGATATGTGAGTATAAGGAAAACTGTAACCTTTTCATTGTTTTGGTATACCATTCTGCATTGGAAAACTGATTTTAAATCTGGTATAAACAGATGAAGAAATGAACTTAGTCTTTGGAAACCCACAGAATTAGTTGGGACTTGTACATTAAACTGTAAATTCTTTGGGTAGGAATTTTACTACCTAGTTCTATGATGACTCTGTAATGAAGATACCTATTTTCAGGTGACAACACAGATACAAAAGCTAAATCCCTGATTAATGATCCATTTCAGGCTAGACAAATAACCATGTAAGGCTTCAAACCTTCCAAATCACCCTACTCCTTCTTGTGCCAACACCTCATTGGTTTAATGTGCCAGTATCTCATTCTGAAGTACACTCTACCTCCCTGAGAATCTAGAAAAGCAAAGGGGATTTTTCATAGAATTGATCAGGAATGTTAAAAAAGAGTGCTGAAAGCACTGCTGAGCATTAAATGGGAGACAGCTACGTATGTTTAGGTCTGGAAGAAGGAAGAATGTTTATTCCTCTGTAAAAGCACCCACAACCTTTCATGTATTTATGGAATTAATTTTAGAATCAACTTTTAAAATCTGAAAGTAGCCAGGAATAATTCTGCTGTTTTAATAGTCTTAATTACTATCTGTATCTGTATTTTTGAACTTGCTAAAAGAAGTCCAAAGAAAATCTGTGACTCAAATTAATATCTTCAATTCCATCTGCTTTAAATTATCATCCATATGGAAAACCTCTCCTTGAAATAAGACATGTGGCATTGGTTTCTAGCATAGACTAACAGATGAAATACACATCTACAATCACTAGTCTATTCTGCCATGTCTTTGCTGCAATCTAATTAAAACTCACCTACACTTGCTGTAATTGTATCCTAGTCAGGTAAGAACAAAAAACTCAAAATAAGCCAGTAGATAAACAACCACACTAATCTCAAACATCAGTCACAACACATTAACCTTTCTAGCAAATCCAGTTAGATTTTAGTTTTGTAATTTAACTGGCACGTGTACAAAGTCTCAGATTTGTTCCTGTAACCACATCCTATACTCCACTTCCTTATCTCTAGAAATTGCTTAACTAGCAGCCTGTAAAAAATAAAGCGATCCCAGAAAATGAGAGAGAACAACAACAATAATAAAAGATTATCTTAGATCAGGATTCACTTGCATGGTAAGATAGATTAGCTTCAAACTGAAGTCTTTCAAATATTTGTTTCTCATGCTGCTACAGCTGAGGTTTCTTTATTACTATTTTTGGCCTAACGGGACTTCTTGACTCTGGATTTCTGTCAGTAACTTCACTATCATGAAAAATTTTGAAACTGTCTTTTAGACATGAGAATTAGCACATTCTCTGTTCTTTACTTGCCCAGTAATTACTTAAGACTAAAGCCTTAATTCCCCAAATTTGGTTGTAAAAAAGAAATTCAAAAAATATTTATATATATTTATTAGCTTACCAATGCAAATTCATGTGATACTCTTCCATCTGGAGGCAGCCTAGCTCCAAAACCTAGAGCTGGGAACATTTTATCACTATCATAGTCCTGAATTATTTCACCTACTGCTTTCAGTGCCATGCCGTAAGCATTCAGCTGATAGGGATTCATATAGTGCAGTGAAGTAGGCTGTGAAGGATTACCTGTTGAAGCAAGAGTCAGGTTTACTTTACAACTGAATCACTCCCAGATTTTCTCTCCTAAAAATGACAGAAATCTAAGAAAGCAGAAATTGAAAAGATCATGAAAAGGAAAAAAAAAAACTATTTCCTATATGCATAATCAGGTAAAAATGCAATGTTCTGAATACATTTTTATTAGGTTAACAGTAGTACCCATAAGCTTTTCCACCACTGAAAGGGCAGCAAGAAATTGTGATTAAACTTGTAAATTTGTGTAATTTTTATAACATGATACACGTTTTTAAAATGAAATTTACAGAACTATTATGAGATTTGGAAAGCAGTTCTAGAGAATCAAAATTTATTTCTGTTTCACCACACTTCAGCCTCACTCTACCTGAAACTCCTTGTTTTGTCCCTCTCAAAGGTGTCTTCTAATTTAGCCATTTTTCTCCCAGAAATAATAAACACACAAAGAATCAGAAATTATACAAGTATTTGCAAAGTGCTCCTACTTATTTAATCTTGCACGTAGCTTTTTTTTTTTTTTTTTGTTATTTTCTATCTGTTTGTCCTGCTTTTCTGGACAGGAACTGGTTTCTAGTCTGCTGTTGCTCAGCTGATTCCAGATGGTGCCAAGTACACAAATAATCAGTAATACAAAGAAATTAAGCAGAATACTGATACAGGTACACACACATATACTATCTCAAAAAAGTGCTTTAGAACTGAACACAACACATAAATATAGAAGAAGTTTACTTTTATTCTTACCATTTGAGGCTGTGAAGTCAATAGCTACCGTGAAATTGATTTGGGTTCTGTAAAATAAGCAAATACGAATCTTATTAATAGCTTAACTGTTTGAAAAATAAATGAGAGATGATATTGGTTGTGGACAAGTATAGGACACTGACTTTCTAATACAGAAAATACACACTGAAAACACTTCTGTAAGATTCCAGGAAAGAACTACACAACACCATTTTATTAACACATTGAAAACAGTTACTTTACTCCACCCCTCCTTTTTTCATTGTTTAGGAAAAATCCTAAATCAACAGTAACGTTATTATGATCCATGTACATTATTAATTCATTTTCAACAGTAACACTGATTTCTCCTTGGACATAGTTTCACCCTAGTCACAGAAGACTTTGACAAGGCAAGTAGGGTTTTACTAACCTGCTCTTAACACTAAAACCACGTCTTCAGTCAGAATGTGTTTGAAATCATGCTATACATAAAATCTTTGGAGGGGACAGCACAGTTTTTGGCAGGAGATTTCATTCATGTGAATATAGTCAATACTTTGAGTGAGTGTATCAAGGAAAATTTTGGAAGATGAAAGTAAATCTGGGAGAAAGAATTTCGAGCAGTAGCTAAGTAAAGCCATTATCATGCATGAACCAATTGTTAGCATACTATGATTGTCAGAAAAATTAATCAGTAGTGGACTTACAGAGTGACAATCCAATTAAATGCAGTTCTGTTCCGTAACTTCTTTCAGGACAAAATACTGCCATTCTGGAGATAATCTCTTAGCTAGTAAGACTCTAATCAGGCAGAAGAGTTTGGATGGATTTGAAAATTGACTTTTTACTCGGACCAAGTCTTTCACATCTTCCTTCAAATTTCTGCCTCTCAGTGTGCACTGCTATGAACTTACTGACCAAATTAGCAAAGATTAAAGCTCTTCAAAAATTACTGAACAGATTTATCTCATGCACATTTAGATTAAATATCAACAGTCTGACACCTGGCCTCGCAGTAGAGGATTCACCATTCAAATAACCTTAAGCGCCCAGAGAAAATACTATTTATTTCATAAAAATCTGGGTACAAAAAAAAAAAAAAAAAAAAAAATTGCATGGAATCATTTTATTACACTGATCAAGGCTTACACAAACTAAGCTAGGTATGGGTGGACTCTGCCTCCAAAAAGTAGCAAAACCCCACCAACACTCACAACATCAAGAAGAGTCATGCAGTTCCTTGGAATGCTGTCAGCCCAGAGCATGTCTAAAAATGCTGTGGTCTCAAAATGGACTTGAATGAAGAACAGGGAAGCTGCTGCAGTCTCTGAAAAGTTCAGAGACCTAAGCTTTATGAGATACGCATTCTGCTAGTAATTCTGCATTCTGCTTTATGCAGCTTCACCAAAAATATACTATTGTTAACGGAATGGCAAGTCAGATTTTGTTTGTCAGTCCCTGTGGCTTCTTAGCCAAAATGTATTTCTGCACCATCAGTTAGTTGCAAGAATAAAGATCCTAAGATGTGCATGCCAACTAGTTTTCTATCACCATCACTGAGTGTGCAGTAAAGTTGTCTTCCTCAGGTAAGAAACAGGTTAGGAAAAACAACAACAACAAAAGGCTAACACAGTACCATTCCTGTTTTTATTCTTAGAGTCCTTACTGGCATTGCTAAACAAAACTGCTTGTGGACTGCCATCTCCCTATACTTAAATTTTAAGGGTTTTAGTGTGGTGCAATGTTTGAAGAGTAATACAAGACTCTTAAAAGCATTACATGCCATGTACATCAAGAACAGAAATTCTTCAGCTGGCTGAAGAACATGTCACTGAGAAAAAAATCAAACAATTTTTCCTCTGCTTAAGAACAGCAACACTTATTCATAAAGTCATTTCCTGCGTCAGCTATTCAGTTCCAAACGGTAAGAAGAAAAAGAGTTTTGCAGATTCTGAATGCAAGACAGAAACAAGAGAAAGCACAATATAAGAAGACAAATTAAAAAGGAAAACGGCTAACAAAAGAAAAAATATTAAAACTACATCTAAAGCCAAAACGAACAAATTCACATTTCATGTGACAAAAAATAATGACTGACAGCATGAGTTTCGGAAGTATTCCTCAAAGAGATGTGTCTGTGCCAAATGTACACTGCTCCAGATTACATAAACCCATCTGGTAAACTAGAGGAAATCTCCCTCCCATTTACAATTCATTGTAATCTGGACTACAATTTTTCTGCAAGCAGAAGACTATGTATATTACAATTCGACAACTATAGAAGTCATTATATAAAATAAGATCAAAACAGATGTCTACATTTCTAGAACAGAAATGTATGTACATTTCCAAGATACTGCTATAGAAAAACATGCAAGAACTTAAACCAGTTACTTAATTTTCTAACAGTTTATAGATGGAATGTACATAGATCAGAATTCAGTTTCCTAAATACAAGTTCCTAATGTTATTTTAGAACCCCTAGTGAACTTACTATACCACGGAAATTTTTAGGAGTCTAAAATGGCACGAAATGCCCATGTACAGGCAACTGGATCTCACTCTTAATGCAACTGTCACATTGTATTATGGACTCATGGCCACACAGGGTGTCACTCATGTCTTACAGAGGATCAGGAAAGCTAGAACAAATTCAGTTAGGACAAACTTGTGATTGCCCTATGTTTTCAATGACCATTTCATATATGTTTCATATATACATACATAACATATCTGAAATGTCCCTCTAAGTATGATCTCATGGAAAAGAGACATAGAAGACTAAGTCACACAAGGTACTAGTGTCCTCTGGCAAAAGGAATAATAAATTGCAAAAAGGTACAAAATAAAGGTCAACCCTTGTAGTTAAAATTATCAAAATGCAATTATAGATATTTTTTTGAACACAAAACTGGGTGCTCAAAGTTCAAACAAATGATATAACTTCAGGTAAGTACCACTGGAGAAAATACTTTCAAAAGCAGCTGTACTATTGTGAACATGTATGTTGAAAGATTATTATGAAAAGGTATTAATTTCCCTAGTGCTTCACCAGGACTGAAAAAAAATAACTGTGCATAACTAGAAAACTAATTTGGGAAGGCTGATTTAGAAGCTGTGTGTTGTGGAAACACCAGATACATCTAATTTGGGAGTCAAGAAGGATGACTGGAAAATTAAACTGGATGACATTTTACAAAATGTTTTCACAGTAATACACGTTATTCTGGAAACAAATTAAAAGTAATGAATATATCTGACAGTTCATTGTCTTGTTTTTTTTCTACTGCATTTTTTATTTCTTTTTAACAGAATAATTTTTAGGTTCTATCAAGTGCACATTATTAGGTTACTATTGTTATTAATATGTTAGCCTTCATTAACAATAACATATTTTTGACGAGATCTTTGACTACTATATTTTGTGTAACAGACAGTAGCTGAAAAAAAATTTCATTCAGTATAAGGATGCTCAAATTTTAAAAAAGCATCTAAAATTGAAGTCTTCGAGACAAATTTAGATGCACGATTAAATGATCCAAATTTTAAAACACACCAAGAAAACCAAAGCTTTATTTAAGATGCTTAACTGGTTGTTTTTACAAAAGTCTTCTAAGCTTAGAGCTATATCTGAACTATGAAACGTAACTGTAGTAAAATCATCTATCTGCATAATGATTATTTAGGATGGACATGCTGAGCCACCTTAGTGTTTAACTCAGGACAATTTAAAACAATACAAAGAGCTGTTTCCTACTATGCTGAGGACAACTAAACAAGTATTTATGTGAAAATTGTCAATGAAACTTGGGGTGTTTTCACGATTAGTTGAGTGCTCTTAGAAGGGACATACAGTGTTACTCTAAACAAGAAGAAAATCATTTTCTAAATAGTGCTCAAAATTACACAAAACGTTAACTGTTTGATTTTGTCCTAACTGTATGTAGAGTATCAAAAAATAAACGAACCGGTCACTAAGCTAGAACCATACCAAAAGGTAAGACCGAATGTGTGAGAGAAACAAAGATTCTGAACGCATGCAGGAAGCACGAGGCATGCACTTATTCCTAGGGAATCTTGAAAAGGAAAAAACTTCTTCTTTACAGTTATATATGAATGCTGTATTGTTATCCCTGTATGTTTCTCTAAAAACCTTAAAATGCCACTGTAACACACTTAAGATGCAATATGGAACACAAATACCTCACATTTAGGGAATTTTCCCAAACTTAGAGGCACAATATGGGTTAGATTTTAGTTTAGAGAAGCATAGAATCTACATAGTACTATGCTATAGAAAATGCAATTTACAAGACAATAATTTAGTATATACAAACCACAGAAGACCTAAGACATTCTAATTATGCTGAATTTTACAGAAAAGCCACACTCTGTTTAGGTACAATGACACACAGCATTACTCAATTATATAATGCACCAGTTTGTGAAAGGACAAAATCACCATACTGGTAACTGTTTGACCTATACAGATATCAAAATAAAATAAAATAAAATAATAATAATAATAATAATAATAATAATAATAATAAAAACAAGGTTAGAAAAGCAGTAAGTATAAGAAGTACTCAAAAATTATCAAGTTCCTGAATTCAACCCCCTACCTATCAACTCACATGACCATCATTAATAACGTGATCAGATACAGTCTGAAACCCACCCATCCATCTCTCCTACCCAACCCACCCAAGAGCAAAATCTTCTTCAAAATCTAGGATGGGCAACATTCAGTATTTCCATTTATCCTCAGAGCATTCTGTTTCACTTACTGCACACTACCAAAACCCTGCCCTGATGACAATACTATTCATTTATTTAGTGACTTTTCCATGGCTGTTATCACTATTGCTTCACAACAAATTTATTTCCTCAGCATACTTGTGAAGTGAAGGGACCTTACAGCTGTTCTACAGATGCAGAATTGAAATGCTGGAATTAAACACATCTATTCATTTTGCCTGTTTTTTTTTTTTTTTTTTTTTCCAGCTTATATAGCATTGCACCTCTCGTCTTCAGTATAAGCACACAACTTATATTGACCTTAGTACTGACGAGGAATGTGCAGCACTACTGCTGACTTAGTGAGGCGCTCAAGAAAGAAAAGTCTGATTCACGTGATTTGACTGATATCACAGAACACCACTGTGGAAGACTCAACAGATAAAATCATTGCTCTGAGGAAACTTAACTGCCATAACAATGAGACTTCTGTGATGGAAGAAGATACCATTTTATGAAATCTACTTTTTATTACAAACATCATGTTTTATTAAAACATGTCATTCCCAAAGTAGAAGGTTCATGCTTTATCATACTTGGTCATTCCCTCAGAACAATATTTTTTATACAGCGAGCCTGATTGAAGGAGGAACTCTAGTTTTCTACATTACTGTATAATGAAAAAAGGTGTGCCCAATAAGGGATACTGCTCTGAATGGCAAGAGAAATTTTGTCAAGAGAAATCAAAAGATCTGCAGAAGGAGACACTGCCACATCTAAAATAATTAAAGAACGCAGAATAGTAAAATGCTAGCAGAATTTCTCACAAGGAGAGGCAGGAAGGCCCTGGGAAGTGGAAACGACAAACTACTTGAGGCAAAGGTTCAAGGCTTTCCGGTCATTATTTTAAAATATTTCTAATTCCCTAGATTTTTCAAAAGTAAGGTCTTTCTGATAAGGACATTCATTTAATGAGGTTATGTCACTGCTTTTTCAGCTTCACATTCCCCAACGAGCTAAATGAGAAGCTCGCGACACCCACTACTTCAGTGAGGTTGCAAGGTCATGAGGCTGTGTACAAAAGCCACTAAAACTTTGCCATCTGGCTAGGCAGGCCAAGGTGCTGAATGTCCTGACCCAGGGGAGGGCTCAGGCAGAACGTTCAAGCACAGCAATGGGCCTTGTGGACTCACAGCTGGAAAGACCACTAGTACCACCATCTAGCTGGTATAGAAAGACACCATCTGTTTGGTACCAGGTTGGGTGATCTTATCCTTTACTACCACGAGAAGTAACAAAAGTATCTTACAAGTAACAGTAACCTTCACCATTGCACAGGTATTTTGTTTGTGTATTTCAGAGAGCAAGGTGAAATCTATCCTCTTTCAGTAAGGGCTCTATCAGAACTGATACACATAAGGGAACAAACTAAGCATGGTTGTAGCTTTTGACTAGGCTTGACAGCATTAGATTTTTAAACAGTACATCAGAGGAAAACATGAATTTCCTCCTGTGGCTTCAGAGTGAAAACCAGCTGGTCTGTTAGCAGGGGGCAGTTGGTGAAGGCTTGAGAATCACTTATTGTGCAGAAATCTGTAACTGAGCTAATGGAGTAACTAACACTACCAAGGGTCTGTGTCATCACCATGGCATTTAGTCTAAAAAGTCCCCAGTGATAGTAATTTTTAATTTTCCCTTTGCAGATGCTCGCAAATGCTGCATCGACATAAAGAACCTTTTCCTGATAAAAGCTGTACAAGATATTCCTCCTATATAGTTTTATTACTCCTAATTATTCTCCAAGGATACGATATACCTGGTTAAGCCTCTATGATACATAGCTATGGCAGCCCTTGCTTCACAGCTATATCTCAACTAGGTCTCCTCGGAACATCAAATATGTATGCCATTACGTTATAGGCTGTACTGGTTGGATGAAAATAGCTGTCATAAAAGCAGTTTTAAATTTCCATTTTGACCATCAATGATTCAATACAGTTCAGTTAAAAATGAATGCCCAAAGCCTTTACAATCCAAACAACATGTGGGTGTTCATATTGTAGAACCTGGATGAAGGCAAGTTTTAACATGATGGTGGGGAAACTGTTCCTTTTAACTTCCACTAATCTGGGACAGAAAAGACGACTTAACACTTTTGGATTAAAAGAGGATTCAGCTCTGGAAATTTTCATGATTTACAAACGTCTGAAGTAGCATGTTAGCTCACACCCTATTCTAGTAAGTCAATCTAGAAACTTTTGTACAGAAATGTCCTTTCTGTACACTACATTTTGCAGCTTTTTGGCTCCTAGTCTCTCTTCCAAATAAAACAGAGCAGCCTGTAACTAACCTACCTTAACAGATTTTTTAAGTGTTTCACAGTCATTCCCGTAAACCAGGATTATTTCAACTCCATTCCTCTTCAAGGCAATATCACTCATATTCCTGGCTAAGTCATATATTGGGAGATGTTCTGACAGGAAAATATGCTATTAATTGGAAGGTGGTAGGAAAAATCTGATTTTGAAATATACATTCATCTTTAGCACAATGTACCCTATTTTAAATGTGGGAAAGTCAGTGTAGTAAAACATGATTAAGTATCAAGACACATGGAAAAGCCAGCTACTAAAATGGTACCACTTGATGCACCACAGAGATAAAAGAGACATCCATCTCTTTCCTACCATACTACTATAAAATCCAGTGTTCTGTAGTAAAAGTAAATTAGAATTTATGGACAAACGACTATTTCATTCTTCATGACTCTTTTAAAAAACAAAAAAACAGTCACACTGATGATACTTATAATGGAAATCCCAATTAAACACATGCAGACTCAAAATACAAATCAAATCAATACTGTAATCCCAATTTGTTACAGTTAAAGCTGCCAAGTTTTCCATTAAATCAGTATTAGTTCTAGACACTTCAAATCAATTACAATGAAAGTTCTGAACATGAAATATTTCATAAGCATCCATTTATAGAAGACCCAATACTGTGCGTATTGCAGAACCAGTGTTTTCTTTCCCTTGCCTAACTAAATGAAAGGAAAACAGGGAACTAAAAATTTTGGAAAACATACTTGATGGAAAAACAGACTGATAAATGAGGAAATCTCCACTTCTCCCTCCCTCTGAAATCTGTCAGCTGGACTGAAACTGATATATGGTAGTATTAAATGAGATGAGGGAAGGAAGAGGAAAGCAAAATTACTCTGAGATTCAGTCTCCTGGTCATGTTTCCAAAGAACAAAACTGTATAGGTTGCAGAAGGAAAGGTAACATTTTATAAAAACCTTTACAGTTTTCACTGTCATGTACTTAGAAATAACTGTATGAATCACTAAACAAGACTATGTATAAAATAATTAAATGATAAGTATTACTGCTCAGACTTCTAAATACAGAGCATTCTACTAAATTATACTCCAATGCTTTATAAAAAAGAGAGGAAAAATCTTTACAAGTAGTAATTATTAATGTCACAAGACTTTGATTTGCATTTAGAGAGAAATACACAAAATATCAATAAGAATAACAAAGTATTATTTGTATTCAGAATTTCTATTATTTGTCTACAGAATGCAGATAATTGAGTTTATTAATTGGCATTGTAACATCTCAGTAAGATATGTGATAACTCAACCTGAAAAGATTACATATGTACCCACTCTATTCTTGTCTTTCCAAACTTAAATAAAACTTGATTCCTCCATTCCTTTTCCAGACCCTCCTTGTAGAGACAAACTTTGAATGAATGAGGGATAAGATAAATTATGGCATATATACATACAATACACTTCAAAGAACAAACAGTTATACCAGAGGTAAAAACATTTCTTCATTTGTGTAAACATGTACCTCATTCTGTGCAAACTTTTGGTAAACATGGAAGGATGGTCATTTTCTGCTTCTGTTAATGTACATGACAGGAATGTTCCTGAGAAAGGCAACAGTGGTACTAATAAAAGTGAGTTGTTTCTTTCAACTTCTAGGATTCCCTACCAAAAACAGAACACTTGCACAAACCAGAAGGGTTCCACAACAGATTGACCATGATACATTCAGAAAAATTTCAATTATCAAAGTATTGTTCTGTTATCTCAGGTAGCTGTCTATCTTTCACTCACAGTGTTTTACTCTAAGACACAACAATCCATAGTGGTCACTGGAAACAGAAACACAGAATTAACTGGGGTCCTACCCATGGTAATCTAGATGCCTCAGAACAGTTTGTAAAGCAAATGCACTGATAGAATTCCTTATTGCATATAGAGTTAACATACTTTTTCAGATGTTAAAGCTGTAGTAGTATTGTCACAGTATGCCTGACCCATATTATGAAGTTTTATTTTTGCTAAACTAACAGATTCTAACACAATCAACAAATGAATTAAATCCTCTCTGAGAAACTGTAGGATCCATAGAGTAGAAACAAAAAGACAATAAGTATTCCATCAGGAGTATTTCCAGACAACTGAACTGAAGATAAGTATAGCAACTCTAGAAGAGCTTGATCAGTTTTGGTCCAGAAGCATCCTGGAACAAAATGCAGGGGCCCTGAGGGTACTAAAAAGCATTAATGGCCCTAACCAGCCCCACCTTGGCCCTCTACCACACTATGGGTCCTGGAGCCCCATTTCAGCTTCTTCAATCCCTCATGTCAGAGGAATATGGGTCAGCCATGCCCATGGACTGACTTCCTGGCTTGACCTCCCTGCCATGTCACCACAGACCCACCTGGTAATCACTGAACCTGATCCTGACCGTGATCGGTGGTTTGACTTCCCACCCTGACCTTGGTCTGCCTCATCACCACAAAATTCCTTGAAAATCTGGACTCTTAACTGAACCTGGCCAGCATCTCAGAGCCTGCCCTGCTTGCCTTGTTCATATACTGTGTAACTGGGCCCTTGTGTATTGGGTTTACGTGGCATGAGTTTGGTAGCAGGGGGCTGTAGGAGTGGCCTGTGTGAGAAGAGCCCAGCAGCTGCCCCAGGTCAGGTAGGAGCCAGTTCCAGCTGGCTCCAAAAGGGAGCTGCTGCTGGCCAGAGCCGAGCCAGTGAGCAATGCTGGCTGTGCTGCTGTGAGGGCAGATTTAAGAAAGGGAAAAAACTGCTGCACAACAGCAGCTGGGAGAGAGGGGGGAGAAACAGCCCTGCAGGCACCCAGGTCAGTGCAGAAGGAGGGCAGGAGGGGCTCCAGGCACCGCAGCAGAAGTTCCCCTGCGGCCCGTGGAGAGGCCCATGGTGGAGCAGGCCGCCCCCCTGCAGCCCATGGGCACCACACGGAGCAGGTCTCCACGCTGCAGCCATGGAGGAGCCCACATGGAGCAGGGGCAGAGAGTGACCGTGAAGGAGCGGCGGAGACGCAGCGTTAGGGACTGACCGCAGCCCCCATTCCCCGTGCCCCTGCACTGCTCGGGGGGGGAGAGGTAGAAGAGGGGGGATGGGGGGAGGTGGTTTTAGTTTTGGTTTTTAGTTTGCTTTTAGTTTCTCACTGTTCTAGTCCATTAGTGATTAGGTAATAAATTATATCAATCTTCCTATGCCGAGTCTCTTTTTGCCCATGACGATAATTGGTGAGTGATCTCCCTGTCCTTATCTCAACCCTTGAGCCCTTTTCATCATATTTTCTCCCCCTTTTTCTTTGAGGAGGGGAAGTGAGAAAGCGATTGTGGTGGAGTTCATCTGCCCAGGAGGGTAAAAACATCACAGTCCTTTTTGGTGCCCGACATGGGGCTCGAGGAATTTGAGATAAGGATGATAATTGAGAGAAGTAACGGGCAAAACATGGACTGGACATTGTCTAAGAAAGTAATAATTGTGAAGAATAGGTGTTGTAGTAATGTGGTGAAGGGACAAGGGGTGGAGTGTGTGTAAATTGTCCAGTTTGTTGGTGTTGTGATGTTTGATGTGGGGTTCCCACAGACAGCAGTTCTTCAAGATTTTAAATACACCAAAGGTCAGTGTAATCAGAAGAAATAAACCAGCATTTTACTAATTTAATTCCCTTTCAGTTAATCCAGTTTTCACTGGTTGATCAGATGTCATTATTCAACCTCATTATTTTTGTACCGGTACCTATTCCAGCATTATAAATAAAGTTCCATAATTTAACTGACATCAGTAACTATTTGTAGGTTTTACGTAACAAAATACAGCCTCTAAATAAGGAAACAATATAGATCTTACAGAAATTACTTGAGTCATCATATGCAAAGCACAAATACAAATTATTAATGAATTACAACAAGACTGTGAAAACAAGAAAAAAATTGTTACCAATCACATACCCGCCTTTAATATAGTCAAGGAATGAAACTTCTGTTTCAATTAGGAAGGAAAGCAATGTTACCTGAAAGCAAATAAAAGAGAGTCAGATATGAAATGTCATTTCCCAATTGACCAGGTAGAGACACACGCACAATGTTTTTGGAGGTGAAAAAAGGAGATGTAAAAAACAATGAAACAGTTTCAACAAGCAGTTTTTGAAAGGGAAGAGACAAGTTTGGAAGTCAACTACAATTTTTTTTTTTGGTTGTTGTTTTGTTTTGGTATGTGTGTTGTTTTTTTTTTTTTTAAGTGAAAGATAAGGAACGATCATTTTCCAGGGCAGGTTACCACATGCATGTCTTCTGATCACTGTATACCACCTCTATACATGACTATTAGAGGCCAGATGATAATGTATCTATTCTTTTTGAAGTACTTATTGAGTACTTCAACTTTGTTTAAAGAACTCAATTACAATTATTAGTTATTTCTCATCTCACATTAAAAGTGGTATTGAGTATTGACACAAGCCAAGAACGAAGAAAAACTAGTAAGTTTTATATATATATATATATATATATATATTTATTTACAGTGGAATATAGCATATAAAAATGTGAAGTTAAGAAATTTCTTCACTCTCAGCTTTTGTCATTCAGAAATTACATGGGACCAATTACTTGGGTCCTAAAGTGTTACTGGCATTTGAAGCGCTCAAGTCATGGAAATTTAACTAAAGATCTGGCATTCAAGATTTTCATATACTGCACAACATTCATGAAGCAAAGAATTCAATCCATATTATTTTCATTTTACTTACAAAGTGACACAAAATTCTCTCACAACAGAAAGTGCATCAGGCACTCAGTGAAAACTGCTTATGCAACTATTCAAAACAGTTTCACTCATAGAGAGATACAAGAAATAAAAAGGAGGTAGATTTTTGCCCATAAAAACAAAATTTGATTTGCCCCCATCTGCAGCAAAACATAGAAATTGCAAACATTCCTATGATGTAAACTTACATTCAGAATGAGATTACAGGTAGTAATTGTCTTCTATCCTACTTCCTTCATCACAGCTTCTCTGTGGTTCTTAGTGACTTGCAAAGTTTAAAACCACCAATTTACCCTTCTTGTTGAGAACAAAAGATCATAACAAAGTTCTACCAGACAATCAGTAGCATAGTCTTGAATATAAAACTAAAATTTCTATTCATTTTCCCACTTCACAGTTATTTCAATGGTTCATCTGTTATTACAGGTGGTCCTCTTGTTCCTAATTAACTTAAGCAAATGTTTTCAGTGAATCTTATTTTAAAAGGTAAAAAAACACAGACAGTACTCCTCATAAATGGCCAAAGTATTTACTTCCATACAGACAGTAACTACCAATGCTACAATTTCTGTACAGTGAATTTTAAAATTGACTGCTTTATTTGAAACTAATCATGTATTCAGAAACATTTCTGCCTAGTATGTAGTTTGTATGTCTGAACTTAAAACAACTTCCTAAGTAATAATGAATTGAGATGGCAACTCTATCTATGTATTCCTTAAAAGCAGCAGTGAGATAGCAATCAATGATCTATATCCACTTTGCTAAAATTTTTCCAGAAGCCAACTTTCCATTAGTGAGAATGATGGTCTTGGTACATGGTTTGGAAATTTAGAAATCTGTTGGCACAATGAATACCTTGGTTTAATGACAGAGAGAAGTAAAAACAAGACTGCAGGCAAACACACAGGAAAGTGCCCATTTGGAGAAGCTTGAGGGAAGCTTGAAGACAGAATAGAAGTAAGGGCAAACAGGGACAAAAAGGACTTGATAAAGAAATTATAAAAGCAATGGTAGAGAACAGTGGCAGAGAAGGAAAGAGGAAAGAAAATTACTAACACCAAATCATTTATTGTAAATTTCCATGTAATTTGAGACCAAGGATAACAAGATACAGTTGATTCTGTCTGCCCACACATGAGTAAAGTATGTTCTTTCAAATGCAGACAGCCTAGTAGAACTTTTCTAACACCTTAAAGTCTAATAAAAGGAATATATTAGCAAAAAAATTATCTAATGAATCACATCTTGCATGGTAAATTTTCATGGACAAACTACTTCTGACTACTTTTTATCTTTTAAAACAAAGGTACAAAATAAGTCATCATTTTCCTGCTGATGAACAGACTTATTCAAGAATGTGAGAATGACAAATTGTTCCTTCAAGGCTATAGTTCAGAGTGGAAGTAGCCCTGCTGACTTCAGGGAAACTGTTCGTGTGCAAAAAAAACAAACAAAAAAATCATGCTGGATGTGTTTTCAAAATAACACCATATCTAAAATCTGCTTAGATTTTCCAATATATAGTTTTTCAACATTTATCTTCATTTTTTCATAGATGATGTTTTGAGTATCATGGATGCCAGAACATGGAAGCTGAGAAGATGCTGAAGGGTGTCCTGGTTTTGGCTGGGACAGAGTTAATTTTCTTCTTAGCAGCTGGTATGGTGCTGTGTTTTGGATTTAGGTTGAGAATAATGCCAATAATGCACTATCGTTTCAGTTGTTGCAGAGCAGTGCTTACACAGAGCCAAGGACTTTTCAGCTTTGCATGGTGCCCTGCCAGCGAGGAGGCTGGGGGTGCACAAGGAGCTGGGAGGGGACAGAACCAGGACAGCTGACCCCAAGTGGCCAAAGGGATGTCCCACACCATATGGCGTCGTGCTGAGCAATAAAAACTAGGGGAGTTGGCCTGGGGGGGCTGCTGCTGTTCGGGGTCTGGCTGGGCATTGGTCAGTGGGTGGTGAGCAATTGCATTGTGCATCACTTGCTTTGTATTTTTTTATTGTTATTATTATTATCATTTTCCCTTCATTTTCTGTCTTATTAAACTGCCCTTATCTCAACCCAGAATTTTTTTACCTTTTTTTTTCCTGATTCTCTTCCCCATCCCTTCTGGGGGAATGGGCAGTGAGTGAACGGCTGTTTGGTGCTTAGCTGACTGCCAGGTTAAACCACAACAAGGGAATAATTTGCATTGCTAGCAAATGGTTCATAACAGAATATCAATAAAAGGACAGTAAACTCCATCCCAAATTTACTAATAGATCTTCCAAGATAGATTTACAAAAACCTGTTGGTAATAAAAAATGATGACTCTTTCTGGTTTAGCACGATAGGCATGACTTATTAGCTTTTACTGATGCTAGCTCAGCAGTCAAATTTAAAAATAAAATTGACTCTTGAAAGTGCAAATATGTTTCAGATAAAATTTAATAGTGTCCAGTGATACAACTTCAAGAATCTGCCTCCAACTTTGGTGTAACTCATTTTTAAAATCATTGCCAACTTAACAGCACACTTGAAAAAAACTCTTATCAACTTTTTTCAAATGAAAATCTGAAAAGAAATGCTGTAGTACAGTAAATAGTTTATTGTTGTAGCCTTCACAGAAGGTTCTATTCTAATCCTGTTACATTACAAGTCAACTACACTGTATTTCAAGAGAAAAGAGCACCCAGTAATATTATAAATTACATTTACTTACTGTTCCAGAATTAATATACTTTTTCTTTTTTCCTTTCTTCTTTGGATTTATTACCTAGAAACACAGATGCAAGTATTAAAACAGTATCATTTGTGACTGAACACAAAGATAATTGTTAAGACACTTTCAATGCAGGAAGTAGTCTATTTTCAGTAGAATCTAAATTTATTCAGCATACTGTTTACTTATGCACCTCAATGATGGGATATACACATATTTCAAAACCAGTGAATTTATCTTCATGGTGCCTGCTAGGTAAGCCAGTGTGGTTACTCACATTTGACAAATTAGGGACTGAAACAACAGAGGTGAGAGTGTTCATTACATCTCAGTGAAACACTTCTTTGAATTTTCACAAAATTCTGCATTTTATGTACTCCTGATCCCAGTGTTCCAGTGTACTAGGTCATCACTTGTCTTATGATGTACCTCTTCACATCCCAGTTAATCTGTCTCCATCTTCTCAGTATTATCTGAGAAACATGGGAGTTGTTCTACTCCTGGTTTCTGTATTTGATGCAATGACAGAAACAGCAATTGCAAGGCAAGAAAGGCCCAGATCATACTGTCTCAAAACAGAAACTAGCTAGTTATTTCATGAAAAATAGCATGGAGCACCACCTGACTGGCATACGTGTGCTCCCAGTACACAAGAATCTTCACAGAACCAGACTACAAAGCATTAAACCATTTTCTTGAATGTCTTGAATCCACATGCATAAAATCTCCCACTGTAGCCATGGAAAAAAATTGCTTCCCTTCTCAATACCTAAAGGCAAGTCTCAGTCAGTTTCATTACATACACATTAAGAATGTACTCCTGGTTTATTCAAAATTGCACGTGGAATTGGAAGCAAAACATTATTTTGTTAATTAGGTCAATCAACTATCTCCTAGATAACTAGGAAAACTCAAATCCTTGTGGCTTACTGCCAAGTTTTACTGTGAACTACTCACAGATGTTCTGTGAATGACAAGGAATGGAAACGTTCCCAAATGAAATCTTAGTCGCTTAACGGCTATAAAATATTTCAACAATTATGCCTGAAAATGGGAAAAATAGTAAAATATCTTCCAAAAGTTCTCCCCCAGCCAAAACGAAGTTACATTTAAAGATTATATCCCTTGCACAGCATAAAACAGCTGTGAAATGCAGAGCTGGAAGAGATAACTATCATCTGAGGTCTTCCAGAACAGGCTAAACAAGAGTGAGTCTTTCTTTCCCTCCAGCATGCCACAGTGCTATCCGGTGAGTATTCCTCAAACCTTTACTGTGTAACACATACGTAAGCCCTCTAACACCCTCAAAAATCCCAAACAACCCATCCCCCTCCCAACTACAGTGGCTGAACTGGTGAGCTATGAATTAAGTCTGTATAGTGGTGGTTTAGAAGCAATGCAATAATTCTTGTTGAACCAGAATCTTAGCCAGACGGTGACTCCTGCAGACAATTGCCCAGAACAGGAAGATGAAGGTAACAGACTGCCTGCCTGCCCTGTGGCCCTTCATTCACATCTCTCCAGAATCCAGTGGCCAGGCCTGAGTTAGCAGCATATTTCTCGCCAGCAGTCATTAAATGCCCAAAAGGAAATTCATCTGAATCTTTTGCTTCAGGTAGCTTAACAATTGGCTTCTCAGGAATTGCTAGGAAATACACTAGAGCTTGGACTGAAATACCATGGGAAACAAGGCATCTACTTGGGAGCGAAGATGAATTAAATCACAGCTTCTCCCTCCCCTATAATTCCAGGCACTATAATGATTATAATAATTATGTGGGTTTTGCTCAAAATCAGGTAACTTTATTACAAGACAACATTTTTTAGCCTCTGAAAGCTTTACACCCCTGCATTAACCTAGAAAGTACATGAACTCTTACCTATTAAAAACAAGTCTATTGAAGAGAGCTTGTTATAGCAATGTTTCTAATACAAAAACACTCAAACAATTTTTTCTGTCTGCCTTGGGGCAGTCTTTAACTGTAACGCAATTAAAAAAAGAATTTGCCCAGTCTCTTTTGTTCTAATACTGCAAAGACTGATCATGCAGAAGCAGTAGCAAAGTACAGAGGACTGTGATGCGGGGAGGAAAACATGGGATGTTCAGGAAATGTATGCTATTGCTGGGAGTAAGATATTGATACTGTATTTAAGAAACTGTGAAATCACTGTAAGATGTTATGACAGAATATTCCTGTTAGGGTAGGAGTCATGTCAGTGATACAACAAGAGAGGACAGTTTCACCGCACACAGTAATCTGTGCTGTGACACTATCTGTAGGAAGCTGCTGTAAATTACAGTAACTGTAGGGTTGATCCTGGATCTAAATAAGAAAAAGCATGGCTTTAAGTTATCTTTGTCCTGCTTTGCACAGCTGCACCTTTGCTCATCTTCAAAATAAAAGTGCAGCACATAATTGGAGCACCCTTCCCTACCTTGCATTAGTGCTTGCATAAACCATCATATTTGTGATTACTTATTTTATGGAATATGATACAGTACAGAATACTGAAGTTTAATGGCAGTAGACCAAGACCAAAGGATGGCTTAAGGCTTAAAGAATAAGATCTGCATACCATACAGAAAAAAAACAGCCTATAGTCGCATAGGCATGCCTTCTCATTATTAGCAAGAACATCTTTCCATGGGGAAGAAAAAACACATTTCAATTCTGAAAGATACTAAGCATGCAAACTGCATGATGCTGGAACTCGTGGTGTAAATGCAGAAGCTGACCTAAATCCTTTAAAAAACATACCTAGAAGGTCTTAAGTATTTATGCTGAGAGACGGAAGAGGTCTTGAAATTAAAATGTCTACCAGGGTAACCATGATTATATTAGATTTGTCTTACTTCTGAAGTACCCTTGGGACAAGCAGAATTAAGAGAGTTCTGATCATGGGATTAAGATTGCATCCATGAAAATCTTACAGACAGGCTGGTCAGGAGTTTCACCAATCTGGACACATACGAGAATCTAAATGCAGGAATAGGCTCTGCTATCAGCATGGACAAAGAGGGAACAGGAGCACAGTCCTTGAGACAGCTAGCCATTGACCCATCCCAAAAGCAAATACTGCCAATATGAATCCACAGCTCATCAGGCAGCATCACACAGAAGTGTCTGTACTGCCTGCGTTGCAAATTGAAGGCAAAGTACCTGCTAATTTGAAAGAGGAGATGCTCCATACTAACAAGACTACACTAAAGGGAGATTTGGTCAAAAAAGTTACTCCTGGTTTTCTGGATGGCACCAATGACCACTGTTGATATTGACATTGGGGAGCCTTGGATATTACTTCCTCCTGGGGAAGGTGGAGGGATAAGAACAAAGATGGCTTTTGGTAACATTTGGAGACCAAAGATAGAGCCACGGAAGAAATACCAAGAAAAGTATATAGCCACCCTGGGACAATAAACACAGCATAGACTATACCCTGCCTAAACAGCAGTTTTCTTGTGTTGTACGAATGCTCACATCCAGAAATGAAAGACAGCAAAAATAAGAATAGAATTGCCTGAGGAATAAAATAAGATAATGAAGTTAAAAATCAAAGGAATGCTCTTTGCAAATCTCAGAAAGGGAGGCTACAAAAGACCTATAGAGCAAAACCTACAGATTCAGCACTTCAGCTTAGAGAAAATGAAAGTATTGGGCACAATCCATCCACTTAGTCTATGAGCATATGTGAAATGGAGGGTGCTAAAAAGCTTTCACAAAAATGCTTAGATATATGCCTACATATGTGAGAATGCAATAGTGTGTATTTTCACACAGGGAAATATGCAGGTCCCTGGAATACATGTGTTATTTCCATGTGAAAATTGCTACTCGAGCCTCTGCAGGGAGTACCTCTTTATGGTAATACTGCTCTGATTAAGCAAACCACCTGCTCCCAAACACCACTACCACATCAGTATCACAAGACAGCTGTGGTTTTCTGTGGAAATACATCAAGAACACATACCATCAGAAGGGTAAATTAGATGCTTAGGTACTGCTGTGTATCCAAGCACCAGTCTACTGCTGGGAGAAAAAGCAATGATGAAAGGACACAGACAGCATTCAGGCAACTGCACTTAGTTGCCTGTTACCTGTATCACCTAAACTAGTGGAAAATACTTCCTGGCTTTTGGTACATACATGTGTACACGCACAAAGGAGGAGGAACTCAAAACACTCCACATGGTCTCACCATGGGAAAGGAAACAATTCCTTTCACTGGAATTCTGGAAGACAACTCGAAGTGTACAGTGCAATACAGTGCAGATGCCTGACATAGACCCAGACAAGCCAGTATGTGCAGAACAGTGTAGGCAGACTTCCTACCTCTGGTCCCAAAAGGAAGATGACTACGTTTTATCAGCACTAGAACTGATCATTAGGCTAAGACAATTTAGGCAGAACGTACTAGCTCAGGTGCAGCATAATTCTAACACATCTATCCTGCTTCTAGCTGCGGAGCACATTCACAGCTTTTGGAGTTGCTGTACTATACACTGCCTACCAAAAATAAAGCTGAAGTGACCAAAATACATTTCACATCTTTTACTCCTATTCCCTCTCCTCATTTAACACATTTTGAAATTTCATTGTATTTTTCATTTCAGACTGAGATTCTTCTGGGATATTAATTTTAAAATGAAGTTTTAATGCATGAGTCTTAATGCTTAGACTTTGCAGACAATTTTTGTGCCCAAATCTGGAGTAATTTTTAAAGGGACCTTTCCAAAAAAAAAAAAGGCTGAATAGTCCCTTTATGACACCCTAAGTTTGTGCAGCTCAGATTTTGTTTGCACAACAATTGCTTCTGAGAATAAATTACAGCATACTTTGAAGATCTACTAAAGTTTGACCATTGGAAAAAAAAAACAATTTTTTTTCCAAATCCCAGCAATCCTAGACTAATTTGGGAAAGAAGTCTTAAACAAGGGACTTACTTGATCTGAAATAAACAAACCTGTACAATTTTGGCAACGAGGCCCTGAGGACAAAGGGAACGTAGATGTAGTCTACATTTACCTACAATACGTGAGAAGGTCTTACAACAGTTAGAAGTTACCTAATAATGTAAGTTCCATACTTGAATTGATAACTGCCTGGCAATCCCAGCAGCTGGCAGATGAATGAATCCCAAACTGGAGATAAGAAGCAAATTTTTAAGTGAAGATGGTAACTGACCACATGAAAAGAGCAACCAACCCAAAAAAACCCACCAAGCTAAATTCTCTGTCACTTGTAATCCCAGCATCAAAACAGTAAAGATTCTAAAGTCTGCACTGAAGATCAAACACATATGACTCTGCATCTGATGTAGGAATCATCAGTTATTTGGATAAGAGAAACTAGCATAGAATCATTGAATCACAGAATGGCGTGGATTGGAAGGGACCTTAAAGATCACCTAGTTCCAACACCCCTGCCATGGGTAGAGACACTTTCCACTAGACCAGGTTGCCCAAAGTCCCATCCAACCTTGCCTTGAACACCTCCAGGGAGGGGGCATCCACAGCTTCTCTGGGCAACCTGTTCCAGTGCCTCACCACCCTCTGTGTGAAGAATTTCCTCCTAACATCTAATCTAAAACTACCCTCTTTTAGTTTAAAACCATTCCCCCTTCTCCTATCACTATTCCCCCTTCTCCTATCTGCCCATGTAAAAGGTTGCTCTCCATCTTTTTCATAAGCCCCCTTTAAGTA
>VXAA01006068.1:715706-749764 GCA_013399115.1 Anseranas semipalmata
GAGCCCTCTCTTCTCCAGGCTGAACAAACTCAGTTCACTCAGCCTTTCTTCATAGGAGAGGTGCTCCAGCCCTTTGATCACCTTCGTGGCCCTCCTCTGGACCCGCTCTAACAGGTCCACGTCCTTCCTGAGCTGGGGGTCCCAGACCAGGATGCAGCACTCCAAGTGGGGCCTCACAAGGGCAGAGTAGAGGGGGACAATCACCTCCCTGCACCTGCTGGCCTCACCTCTGTTGCTGCAGCACAGGACACAGTTGGCCTTCTGGGCTGCAAGCACACACTCCTGGTTCATGTCGAGTCTTTCGAAGGACAGAAGTCCTTCTCTGCAGAGCTGCTTTCAGTGACTTCTCCACCCAGTCTGTACTCATGCCTGGGATTGCCCTGACCCAGGTGCAGCACCTAGCACTTGGCCTTGTTGAACCTCATTAGGTTCACATGGGCCCACTTCTCACGCTTGTCCAGGTCCCTCTGGGTGGCATCCCTTCCTTCTGTTGTATCAACTGCACCACTCAGCTTGGTGTCATCTGCAAACTTGCTGAGGGTGCACTCCATCCTACTACCTACGTTATTGATAAAGATATTAAACAGCACCGGTCCCAAGACAGACCCCGGAGGGACACCACTCATCACCATCCTCCACCTGGACACAGAGCCATTGACCGCAACTCTCTGGATGCAGCCATCCAGCCAATTCCTTATCCAACAAATAGTCCACACTTCAAATCCTTATCTCTCCAATTTAGAGATAAGGATGTGTGGGACCATGCCAAAGGCCTTACAGAAGTCCAGGCAGAAATTATAACGTGTAACAGTTGGCAAAAGGAGAAATAAATGACAAATTGCTTATACAGAAATGGGGCGTAACCCACTAGTTGCCCCAAGTTATGTCATGCCAACCCAGCCATCTGAAGTTCTCTACAAAATTAGATTCTCCATTCTTCTTTATAAAAGGAGAAATGTGAAGTAACTCCAAAGCTTTGATTTTGACAAGTACTGTGTAGATTTGACCAGTTCACCATGAAAGTACTGGAAGTTTTCTCAATTATTTTCAGAAAGTGAGTAAATATACTCAGAATACTTACCTCATACACGTTGAATTGAGACTGCCCTCTCGACAACTCTCTGTAACTTGTTGTGAATTCTCCAATGAAATCATGACTATATAAAAAAAAATCAAATCAAATGCACAGTATTTACTAATTTAAGCATGTAATATATGTATTTATAAAAAATAGTAGTACAGCCAATATGAACTGACACCCAAGAAAGCAGCAAAAGCAAAGGTGCAATTTCCTTAAAAATCTTTATTTTCCCTCTGTTGTGTGCTTACTCTATTAGCAATCAAAATGAAGAGATGATTTATTTGGTTAAATCTTTCTGATAGCTTCTGCATAGCTTAGCCACACAATGAGGACTAGGTTGTAAATTAGTGATCTGTTCCCCATGTAATCTTAAAGAATCTAAGAGAGCAGAGTGGGCTATCAAAAGTTATCACCACTTTCTCATTGGATCACGACTGGCACCACCTGAACACACCTGAAAGGTGTGTGTGTCTGTGTGAGAGAAAGGGAAGTATCAAGAGTATGAAAGGAGTAATTTACACCAGAAAAGACCAACCCTACAAATTTGTGTAATGTGACATTCAGTGGTGCTTTTGAGAGGAAAAACAAGGCTTATCAGTTGCTATCTCTTGCTCTCTAGGAGGAGAAAAGCAATTCACTGAAGCTACTCAGCTTAGTCTATTAGACTCCATCGGAGAGTAGATCTTACCCTAACACTGAAGCAGTGGTTACAAGCTTTTCCTTTCTGAATTCTATCCCGGTTCCAAGCATAAATTCCACACTGCTGTGCTCTGTCACCCATGCTTTGAAAAGTGCTTTGTCAACTCTTAACCAGGGGATGGCATGCTGCCAAGTAGCTGCTGTGAGCAGGGTGGCCACAGGGAGTGTACTGGATGAAGCATCGCTGCGAAAGGCTTCTGGGGTCAGGGAGCTGGAGCACAGAAACCACATGGCTGCCAGGGCTGACTGAACTGCAGCGTCACATCCCAGAACATCTGGAACAGGCAGCAGCCGCACGGGTGACTGCCTAACAGCCAGCTACACAACTTCCAGGAGTCACAAGACCTTCTGTGACCATTCCCCGCCCTTCCCAGCTGAACTCTTTTCACTGCTGCTCCAGCTCCCGTTCCCCCCTGGCACTGTCTCCTTCTGTTTTCACAGTTGTTCCCTAACAAGGCATTGCACCTCCTCTACACTCAGCCTTCACATCCGGTGAGCTATGAAACTAATCTATGCTTTTTTTTTTTTTTTTAACCTTACCTCCAATGGCACACGAGAATAGAAAGTCAAACTTTTATAATTTTATTGCTTGTAAAATTTGTTTTTAAGAAATACAGCACATTTCTAATTAAGCTATAAATATTAAAAGCAAATTTAAATAAACCTGAATATTGCAAGAAGAAGAAAAATGGAAACAATCCATAGCGACATAACATTTCTTTCTTAATTCATAATGAAATAAAAAACAAACCCAAAATAAAAATCTCACTTTCTGAAACCAGCTGGAATTCAAAAATATATGTAAACCAAACAATTAAAAACTTCAGCCATTATGTCAACGCCTATGAAATAAGCAAAGCATCCAGTAGAAAGCCTGAGAAATCCTATACAGTGAAGTTATTACTGACTACTCACATTCAGAAGGGACCACCTATCATGGAACAATCCCCTTCCATTTTGGAGATTAGGAAATTGCTTCTGAGACAAAGACTTTTTTCTTGAGAAATAAATTTTAGAGATATTGTCTCCTTTCTCTAAATGTTCTCCAGATTGCAACAACTCTTTAACCAGGGCAATAGAAGAGGTATCATACAAGCAATGGAACTTGAGTTCTACATAGGCTGTATAGCACATAAGGTATATTTAATTTTGGGTCACCACAGCACTGGAAAAAAAAATGCACCTTGGTTGAAAAGGAACCTTTCCCTTTCATAACAATTCTTACCTTAAATTTTCAAGTCAGGTTGGTTATTTCAAAAGCAGAAATTCAAGCAATAGCTCAATGACTATATATGAATATGTTGTAGCAGAGGATAAGCAATTCCAGACAGGGTTGTCTCTGGCAAAAATACTTAAAAATCTGTACTGCTTAAAAGTAATTGTTTCCTTAGTTCTAAGAGACATTGGAATGCTTCCTTTTTCTTGCGGCAATGTTCACAGACTTGTAAGAACCGAGATGGAAAGACTTAATTCCTCTGGCTAATCATGTTAAAAAGGTGTGGACATAAATAATCAGTCTCAGAGTTCTCTGCACTTAAGAGATCATCAGCGTAGATCTGCACACTCACTGTTCAGATGGATGCATATTCCCCCACTAGACTGGCTCTGAAAGATAAGTGCCTGCTGGAAGTATAACTCATTAAGAAAAAACAAGACACTGATCCCTCCCAACATTCATGATTGCACAGCACACCGTGCATTTCCTTATTAGTCTCTGAATTGAGAATCCAAAGAAGTAGTTGTCTTTGACAGACCCTTGCCTTCCTAACACCAAATATTCCTAGACTTAAACACTTTTGTCCATGAACTGCATATCAGAACTCTGAATCAAAGACTCTTACTACATCAAATAATCACTTGAACCCCAACTCCCTAAAACTGCCACTTCTGGTACTACGCTTTGAAGTGCTGAAAATCACTTTCAGAATTATTAGTTTTGCTTTTTTAATGATCTAAAGGAAAAAACAATGGAGGAAAGGACAATCATCACCAGAAATGTCAATGAGTAAGGTGATAAGCCCAACAATTTAAAAATCAACTAAGCAACTGGAGAAGGAGGTCAAACATGGATGGCAAGAAGTAAGTTGAAAGCATCCGGAATCTGAGATTTATAATCTCTCTCGCAGTGTTCAGGTTGTCAGATAATTTTTTCTCTCTTGCAGTATTTAGATTCTCAGCTGGCTGTTTTGGTGGCCCCAGGTTAGCATGGTACTATCTATAGTTTTAAAATTAAAAAACAAACAAACAAAAAAACCATTCTGTGTAACAGATCATAAATGTTAAGACTGTGAAGTGGCTTTTGTACCACGTATACAAGGTAACAATTTCTCTGAAGTTAACGAAAAAGCCTTCAGAGAGAAATAAAAATACCAGAATATTGCTGATGTCCTCCTTTTCGCATTCATACAGCCCAGACCTCAGATAAAGTGCACATGCCTACTGTACTCTTAGGAATTTTCACTGCAGAGCAATCTGCCTCATTGGTGGTTACATCTCAAATTCCAGTTTTCTTTTTCAAACTTGCATACGTATAATTTAGCAAGGTGCTCTAATACAACTGTTTATGAGAACATATCTTTCCTGATAAAACAGTAACACCTCAAATAATAATTACACCACTTTATCAGAATTTTCTAGCAAGGTTTGTGGAACTGTTGAGTTACTCCCTCACAGATGACTTGGGGTGATGACATCAAATGTAAGAAAATGAAAGAATTCTCTACAGAAGATGTGTTTGTTTTGGTTTGGTTTTTAACTCTTACACCCATTAGACTACTTTACTATTTGAATTTTTATGTTAAGGATATCAGTGCAATGTGTCCCAATACAGCATCTTCCAAATGTTTTCAGAGATAATTGACATCAGAATTCAGCACTGCAAATACAAGCAAGCTAATATTTCTGTTGAGGAAGTACAAAATAGAGAAAAGAATCCTGTGCAATTAACTGTCAGTATAAAAGTTTTTGCATTGCCTTATTAAAACCAGGGAAAAACTATTTTTGTTGGAAATGTTAGTTCTGCTAAAATACACAAAAAGAAACAAATCTTTTAAATGAAGTATGAAACTCCGACAAGAAGTTGCATATCATCTTATTTTTTCCTCCCGTAATACCTGTCTGCAAGTACTTCATTGATAAAGACACTCAACAGAAGTCACTAGTTTCACACAAGTGGGCTTGTCTGAAGCAATAAAAACTTTTGTGACTTTATAGCATCAAATACTTTGAGGGTTATCACAGCTCTTAGAAACAAGAGGTATGAATTAAAACAACTGTTTCACATTTTGGCAACTTTTGTGTGAAAACTGGTTTGAGTCAAAGAAATGCTTAATAATTGATAGTGTTAATGTTACAATGGTCCAGTGGCACTTTTTAGTCAAGAAATTGCAAGTGATGCTTGAAAACAGACGAGAGCTAAGAATATACAATTATTCTTAAGGTTATTCATGAACTTGACAGTAAGTAGTTCAACCCTGGAGCTGTTTTCCCAAAGCACAGATAACACAGGATGAGGAAAAAAATGGAAAAAAAGAAAAACCTCTAACTCAAGACTGTTGAATAAAATAATACTGATTCAGAAATCAAGTATATGCAC
Source organism: Anseranas semipalmata (assembly GCA_013399115.1). Lineage (NCBI taxonomy): Eukaryota > Metazoa > Chordata > Aves > Anseriformes > Anseranatidae > Anseranas > Anseranas semipalmata. The sequence continues at coordinate 721,082 of VXAA01006068.1, forward strand.
AGTAATGTTGTTTTACTGATTGCGGAATAACCTGTAATATTCAGTATAACTTGCTTTGCTATCTCCAGGCTCTCAGATGATCTTTCAAAGGTTGTTCTTGCCCAGACTGCACAACTCTGGAGCAAAAAGATGCAGCCTAGTGAGGTAATCAGATCGTGTATCAACTGCTTATTAACAAAGCGTCCATCAGAACTGGAAATGAACGTAAACTGTGTAACAGTGGCATTGTACAAAAACCTGATAGACTGATTAAGCCATCTTAAATAGGATTCTCTTCAGATATATTTGGCTAACTCAAAGTTATGTTAGTCACTTACGTTCTTGCTATGATCACTAGTAAGTCACAGGTGTCCCCAAAAGACAATTTATTTCTGTTAGGACAGATTCAATCAGAATGTAGAAGACCATTTTCCCCTGTTTGCCACTGAAGTAGCTTAAATGATTAGTTGCTTGATTTTTAAATTGTCTGAAGTTACATGAGATCAGTGATGTCTCGTCTTTTTAAAGAATTTAACGTATGAAATGTCAGTGTTCTGTCTGCTTCTAAATTCAAAAAAGGTGGAATAGAAGAGGTAAAAAAATCATACAATTAGAATAAAAAGGAATAGATGTAAATAATACTCTTCATCTTTTTTTTTTTTTTTTTCTTTAGATATTAGTTTTACAGGTATTCAGAGTGAGATGTGAGGAAAAGCAGATAATGTTTCAAACTGTTTGGGACAGTAGAGGCTAATGATTGCCTGAATTCCACAGCATGTTAAAAATTTTACTGAAAATTGCAGCTATACAATATTATTTGTCAGATTTCTTTCTTTTCTTTTTAATCATACCTCGGTATCGGATTTTGGACGAAATGGGTCAGCACATGGGGTTCGATACATTAATAAAATATTATCTTTATTTTTTATTAACTTGGAAATATGATTTAATTTTTCATTTTCTGATTATTTTCACAAAATATTGTAGCTTATCTACAAATTGTAAGTATATCCCATGTTTTGAAGATTTGGCAAATCTACGTGAAAAACAGAGGATGTTAATAGAAATTAATCTTTACAGTGATGCAGCAACTTTTTGCTAATAATGCTTTGTTAATTTAAATCCTCATATTTTTAATTGCTAGAATATGTTATTTTGTCCCTTCAGGGAATATCTAATCAAGAAGGATGAATTTGCACTAGCAGGTGGTATTTATAGAGGGTAAACATGTGGTAAGAATGCTTATAAATCAAGAGACTTCATGACAGAACCAAAAAGACAAAAGCTGAGAAAGCTGAAACTGGTTTTGGCCCTCGTCAGCAAAGGAATGAATGGCAGCCCAGGATAAATTTGCCTATTATGATTACAAGATCTACTGGGCCACCGAAGCACAGTATCATTAGTTATAATACTAGAAACAAATTGCTTTAGCAATATGAGAGACATTATTATATAATAAATAAAATACTCTTAAAAATCCAAATATAAATGTATATTCATATATTAAAAATATAAATTAAGATTAATAGGAAATAATTAAGACAGACCAACTGAGAGAGAAATAGAAATCAATATCTTCTTGTATTACATGCAAGTTCTAGTACCATGATTTATGAATATACTTTCTATCCAAAGTATTAAGATACAAGCTCAAGCATTTTTTAAAGAAGAGGTATCAATCCAGTCTGACCAAAAGTAATTGTGTCTTGTTTGTTAAAACAAGGACAATTTGAAAGGATGATTTCTTCAGAAAAAACGGTGCACTCAGTAAAGATAGCAAGGTTGAACAATTACAGATGGCCCATCTTGAAATTAGCTACAGAAAATCCACCATCCTCTTTTTAGTGATGGAGTTATTCAAAACCAGATCTTACAGTTCTAGAGTTTACAAGAATGTTTTGATGAGGACAGGCATGGAAATGAACATTCAAACCAAATCTGAAATTATGGTAATCAATAGGTAGTTTCTACACTGCAATATCTAGGCAACCATGCCCATCAATTGCAGGCTCAAGCATTTGATCATACTTAAAAAGAAAAGCAGCAGTTCATGAAGCAATGTTTTAAGCAAAGAAAGGAGATTATAAAATGGATTATCCCTCCTTTCATACATGTACAGTAACTGTTAACACTAATGAGATTCACAAAACCGATCTTACAGATCACAAAGCACTCCATCTTCCTTGTTCCATGTATGAACATATACACATCGTGTTTGAAATGGGCCAATACATCGACATTTACTTCAATTGCAAAACAAGACAGTACTGGAGCACAGCAACTTTTTTCCAGTACCTATGGCTCTAAATATTGACAAAGGCTATTCTCTAGTTCAGTTCTGGCCACTATATATTTATACCTTTTAAAATATATGTGCATGGAAAATCCTGAAGTTTTACAATAATGTCTTACCTTCCATCTCTATCCCAATCATAGACTTCTACTTTAATTGTCCTAAAAAAAATTAAAAAGAGAAAACACTATTAATATGTATACTGTACCAAAGCCAGAAGACCAATTTTTCCATTCATTTCTCACTGTGCAGAAAATAGCAAGTCACTCAGGCTACTCAATATAAATTCATGAATGAATAGTAAAATATAGTGAAAGCTAAGGAAACAAGTAAACACATTAGAAGTTTTACCAGTATATTTTTATTTGCTGATGCTCTGAATTTTTTGTTTTTGTTTTTCTTTGGTTTTTTTGATTCTTTAACATTTCTTCAACATTCTTGAGAATATTAGCAAAATGGAACTTATTGTGATTGTTTCTCGGTATATGCTATTACTTGGAAAAGGGATATCTACTGTGGGGTAGTAACATCTTACAGAAAAAAATAATGTATCCATATTTGAGAAGAAGAGAAGAGTCTTCTCTCAAGAAGAGGAGAACTTGAGAAGGGCCTTATGAAACAAAAATTCTTAGACAGCGTAGTATAGATTGAAAACAATGTTCACAGTACAAAGTAATGCACACTTCTAGAATTCTAGTCTATACATTTTGGCTCTTAAATGAAAATAACTACTCCAGAATAAAGCAAAACTTCAATCTGGTAGACAGTATTAACCTCTGCTAAATATTTTGCAGTGGTGAAAAATGAGAACTGTGTGATCCACCCAAGACATTGTGAAGGCCCTGTGGCTGCAGATGAAAGAAATCTGTAGTACTACAAACGCTGCACTTTTCCCCCCTTAAACTCTCTCTTACCCGACAATAGAGGAAGAGGCTGCTTGGCTATCTGACCAGAGAAAAGAAAAGTGCAGCATCATTTTTTTTTTTAATTCCTATAAAGCCAACAGAATCATTATTTAGTTCTTTCATCGGATTATATTAGATAACCACCAGATTATGCAACATAGCCATGACTGGTTTCCTAGACTAAAATGGGACCAGCAGAATGTGGGAGCATGGTGGGAACATGACAGAGGCAGACTCTGGGCAGCAATTTTTCCCAAACTGACTGACTGCCCTGGGCACTCTGGGAATATCCACCCTCCTCTTAGTGAATCAGGAGCTGGTGGGCAAGTTGGGTAATAAAATGTTAAAGTCTGCCAACATACAATTACCCAGTGTAAACATTTATTCAATAGGAGAACTAATTATAATTTATTTCATTGAAATCAGAATTAAGAGACAAATTAGCAGATTATTATTCACATAAAAAATACTGATATTCCAAAATAGGCAAAGGAGGAGTTGGTTTTGTCTTTATGTTTCTCTTTTCAACTAAAATTTAATTGCTCTTACCACATCATTTGTTACATTTGATCCCTCTTGTGGCATTTCAGTTTGGGGTTAAGTTATCTTAGAATGACAACTAATTAAAGTGATAATGTTCTTCTGTAGAATGAAATCAAGAACAGTTCCAAACCTGCTTTATCCCACCAAGTGTTTGATTGTTGATGGAAACTGTATTTAATTTTGTAAGAAAGACAACCATTATTTTACTTGCAGGTTTCAAAACCTGTTACTACTAAAACAGACAAAACACACTAGTAAATTAAGATTTACAACACTGGTAAATTACGATCTACATGAGGGTCAGTGGGGATTAAATTTTGAATTGTCCTACAAATCTGTTTGAATACCTACATACCTACCTAATACCATAAATACCTACATAAAAAAAATACAGAAAACTTGAATTATTAAGATAAATTCTTAAGAGTTTTGAGATAAATTCTTGAGAAGTACAACTTCAGTAAGAACAACTCTTCCTTGAATGAAGCTCCTTTTTCCTGAAATTCATTTCATCTTAAAAAGATTGATCACAATTCTTGAGTTTCACCTATTTTGCATGACACACGCACAGATATATGCACTATATTAAAGGTCTTGCAAACTTTCGTGTACTGATATTTCAGCCTGCTCTACACTGCTATTTTATCTTAAAGGACCCAGTTTAGAAAATGGGTTCTCTATTTTCATTTAAATAACCAAGGTTACACAAGATTGGGATTTAGGATACCTCTGTCTTAAAACTTTCACGCAGAAAATAACTATGTGTAACTGCTATTTGAGAGCTGATATTAAGAAAAAGAAAAGAACAACAATTTTAAAGATACTAAATACTCTTGAACTACCAAAATCCCTGTGATGGTTGAAAATATATTGTATAATGATGTAGTTTGAGAAAAACTAAGCAAATTCTTGCCTTTTCACAATGAAAATGTGGACAGAGTTCACTCAGAAGCACTATCTAACTGCAGAAGAATTACTCTCCCCAAAACTAGAATGAATGTTTACTGGGATACATATCCTTACCAATTACATTATTCTCACCTTTCAACATCTATCACAGAACCCAGAGCACCATAATCTAATCTGTGAAATTATCATTATCTGAAAGAGACTTTTGGGTTTTGCGCTTTTATGCGCTACCAAGCTGATCTTAGGAATCTAATCCTCACCTTTAGAAATAAAAGTTTTCATATTAAAAAAAAAAAAAACAGAAAAGAAAAGAAAAAAACAACAACAAAGAAACTTTTGATTCTTCCTTTGGACCATCAGCAAATAATAATTTGAATTTGACAGCTAAACTGTATTTCTTGATTTCAAATATGATTATTATGGGCAGGATTACAAAGTTCCATGGAGCATTCATTCATAAGGTATTCACTGAGGACATTATGTAGAAGGAATCCAAAGTCCAATCAACATGAGAAAACAGTAGTTAAACAATAATTTGAGGCATGCATTATATTTTTTTATTCTCTTTTGGAATTCTGGAGTTACTTCAATATTGCTGCTACCACAGTATCTTTTTTTTTAATTATTATAAAACCTTTTTCTTTAATATGATGAACAGCGCAGAGTACAGAGACTAGCTTTATAAGCACTATTTTGCTTTGCATTATGCACATATACAAATTAAAAATTCTATTTGATTAGAATGTACTTATGAAATTTCTGCATTTTTTTGTATCTAATTGAAAGAGAAACCGACATGAATGACAATAACTGTGTCAAGTACTTCACAAGGAGAGTGTTAGGAATGTAGGAAAACTCTTTTCCCTTCAATTTGAAGCAATATGACACCAAGTACTGGAAGAGTATGACATAAAATAAAGCAGCTAAGATCCAGTAGGAAACACTATGAATGGCCATTCCCAGAAAGAATGATAAAAAAATTCCACTTTCCTAGAAAAAATTACAAGTCAAATTGGCTTTCGACCTTTCAATTTTTAATAAGCAGCTTATAATGACAGAACTTTATTACTGTGAAAGCATTCTGCTTAGCTTAGTGAATATAAGCACTTCTTACTCTCCTGCTTCTTCAATATTGACTACTTAGTCTAAGTCAAGGGAAGCACAAGTCAGTTTCTGTTTATACCCTGGCATGAGCTAGCAAATTACAAGTTGAAGGAATGTCGCCCGAAAAGACTAGGCTTTCATGGTAACAGATTAAATTAATTTTACTTCATACATTTCACTGAATAATTAGCTTAATAAAGTAATGTAGGTATGATATGGCAAAACCATGTGCTACAGTAACATAAAATGTACTTGAATGAACAGTAATTACATACATGGAAGCTGAAATAAAAATTGAGGTAGAGAAGAAAAGTAACTACTTAAATTCCAAATTAAAGATTCTTCCATGGACACACTCATAGGGAAATTATCAATTTAAGTAATGTCTTACTTAATTTCCCTACATGCAGTAATATGTTTCAACAAAGGATTGGGTTTCTGCTGATGAGAACATTAGTTCAGAGTTGGAAGAATGCAATACAAAACCCCTCTTTTTATCTTAACTGGTAATATAGAATACCTTTAACTTATAAAAGATAATAATATATGACCATACCAAACTGAACTTAACAAAACAGATGTATAAGGGGTTACAAGGCACTCAAACTATATTTTTGACCTTTTGCCTTCAGAATACCCAGACAAGTTCATTTTGTATCTCTTGTATTTTTTGTCCTTTATCTTTCACTCACAGTAAAGCTGAATTGAATCCCAGTGCTTAGTAGATAGATGTATCTACTACATGCAGCTTACCTATTACTCATACTTTTATTCTAGCCTTCATATATTTCTTTCATATTTCCTTCATTATTTTAATCTAAATATTACACTATACACTGCTAAAAGAATTAGAGTCTTACTAAAATAATTTCAGTACTCCAGATTTCAGGTAGTAGGGATAGATAAATTACCAGACATTTATCTGGCTATACAATAATAACAGCAATATCTCAATGCATTCCAAAAATATGAATAGCGACAACAGAACAACAAGTCATCTGCAGGGACCTAAACATTTTTCTTGTTGATATTGTTAGAAGTTAACATGTCCATTTTTTAAGGAATCTAAAAATATCCACGATTCCTCAACTTAACTAACTAGCTTGATGTTATTGGTAAAACATTAGTAAAACCATGGTTTATGACCGTGTTTTTCAAAGATGGATCCTTTTGCATGGGATCACTGAAAACTTCATATCTGAACAAGATGATGATTAACTTCTGGGTTTCTCATCTATTTATCTATATATTTTAAATGCTCTCATTTATCAGCATCCTCTGACATTACAATGTCAACCAAGGAAGGCAGATCATCGGTGTATATTTTTCATTGAAACATTATAAAATAATCCTTGTGCATATTAGTAACAGTGGCCATCCAACTTATTTTTTTTCTTTCTAACTCTTTCTTAATCACCATAGAGATGAAGAAGTTTTTTTTCCTGAAATCACTAACATTTCCTACAGATTTAGCTTTTTCTTTTTTTTTTTTTTTTTTTTTACGTATTGGCTTTATTTTTGTAAATTTAATGTGGTGTTTTGAATACATAATATCCTTTCAAAATACTGACTAAATAACCTAAATAACATCAGTAACTGAATTGCTTAGAAAAACATATCTATACAAGAATACATGAGTTAAGAAAAAAAAAATCGTATATGCAAGGAAAGCTTAACCTACAGCTTACCGGTCATAGTCTCCATTACACAGTGCTCTGACAGAAATCTTGAATGCCTGCCACACTGGATTTAATGTATTTTTTACAACTTCTGTTTTGTGGCAGATTGTAAAACTGCAATAAAAAAAAAAGATATATTTGGATTTATTTACTTTTTATTTTGTGTCAGCAAATATGGAATAAAAACAGATGTAATCTCTATTCACTGATACAATGTCCATATAAAGCTTAAGCTAAGAAAACACGAGTAGTGAAATCCAGGAGAAGGAAGGCAAAGAGAACTGATGAGAACAGACCTGTTTGTGAGTGATTACAGACTAGGGTGCTACACAACTCTAAACCTAAAATGTTTTCACCCAAAACTTCCACAAGAATTAAAACCATTCAGTGAATTATTTCAGGGAAGAGCACTCTTCATCCCACTTGTTTAAACAGGCCTTGTACAGCCAGAAATCAGTCAGAGATCTAGAAAGAAAGCTGTCTGGAGAGGATCTGACTCTTGCTTAGCAGTTAAGAAATTCAGCCAAGGGATTCCTTCTGATGCTTGTTCCCCATTTTGTCTATTTTTTTAACCAAGGCTGTCTCAGGTAAAACATATAAGCCTCCATGAGATTCCATGATCAATTTCTCTCAAATGAAATGAAATGTTTTAATATATCCTGCTTTCTCTAAATGATGCAAAATTAAAATACTTCTTTTGAATCCTCATCTTGGGAAGTGAATTGTTCAAAAGAAAATAGGAGGCAAGGTCACTGGTGAAGTCAATACTGAACTTCTACATAAAGATGTAATTAAAGTTCTCCTTTGAAGGAATATGTTCCTTAAATTCCAAAGGCCTATGTTCTTATTCAGGCTATTATTGAGAAGGCATGGCTAAAAAAAGTTTTCTATTTGAGATATTTTTGAATTCTATTTCCTTGTACACTGTCAAAAAGGTAGAAGATATTTCCAAATTTGCAGCATAAAGAACTTCAACCTAAAACAATATATAAGTATTAGACTATTCTGCAGCTATGACTTTTTTTGAGTATTCTATTTAATTTAAAAACATGCTATATTTTAGCGACAGTCATGCTATTTAACTATTATGACTAATTTTTAGTGTTCTGTATCTGCCACACATTCAACTCTTAAAACCCCTAGCTGCGGTATTTGATACAATAGTTTTATTCTATGCTGCATAATATAATTTATTAAAATTCAACAAACATAAAAGAAACGCAGCTCAATGTGACAAATATAAAAAAATGAAAACAATATTACTATCTGCAAATAAATAAGTTGCCTACTGTTTAGCAGCAGAAATACTTAACAGGCATCTATCTACCTGCCATCTTCATTGCTTCGATGAAATACCAGGAAAGGATCGGATTTCCCAAAGAAGTCCTTCTTGTCTAGTTTGTTCGCACAAAATTGCATTAAAACTGAATCCTGAAATTGATAATACAGAAAAATTACAAAGAGCATGCAGTTTGCTGAAAGAAAATTAAGAATATCATTGACTACTAACCATACAAACAGAAAACAAACTAAATGAGAGGTATCTGGCTTCTAGATGCTCTCTACTTATTCACATTCTTGTAAATGTCCTTATAGTGCAGCTTGAACTGCTAGAACCAAGAATTCGTTCAGAGAAGAATAAAGTTCTATGCTAAATGCCTCAGGATTTTTCCTGTACTTTCTGACATCCCAAGTTGCATTCTGAGCAAAGTAGATGCATAGGCAAAGAACACATATTAGAATTAATTTGAAAAGCTGCAGTGAGATACAACTAAGCCTCATTCCTACAGTGACTTAAACCTTCAGTTGTCTGCTCCTGATGACTGTAAAGCAAATGGCTTAACAATTAAGAGTCCAGAAGTTTCCAGAAAATGAGACTGGAAGGTAGCAAATACAACCATTCTCATGACAATTAAGGAGAAAAGCTTCTTTGCTGTGGCCAGGCAAACTGCTAGATCACACACCATCATTTCTTCAGTCAGCATCAAGAATGCCAGAAGGATTATAAATGCAAAGATAAACATGCGGACTCACCAGCTGACTGAGGCAGGGCCTACTGGATGACTATGTTCCATAAACAGGCTACAGGTGTAACAGCAGCAAGAGGAAGACTAGAGAAAACACAGTCCACCACTGACGGGGGCAGGTGACCAGGTGACAAAGGAAATGGAAAAGTCTGCGTTCCTCAGAGCCTTCTGTCTTGGTATTTACTGCTGAGATTTGACATCAAGAATCTTGGGCACCTGAGACCACTGGGAAAGTCTGGAACAAGGATGACTTATCCTTGGGAGAGGAGGACCAAGTGAGGAAACATTTAAACAGATTGCACACACACGAGTCCTAACAGGATGCACTTATGAGTGCCAGTGACACTGTGAGGCCACTTTCAATTATCTTCAGAAGGTCCCAAACTGCTGAGCTTCAAGGGATTGGGATCAGCGTACAAAATCCAGCTGGAGACTAGTCACTAGTGGTGTACCCCAGCGTTCAATAATGGGGCCAGTAATATTTAACATCTTCATTAATGACCTGGATGATGGGACAGAGCAGACCCTCAACAAGGGTTGAGGAGGGACTGAGAGAGATGGGATTCTCTTACTCTGGAGAAGAGAAGCCTCAAGAGGTTCTTATCCATATGTATAAATGCCTGATGGGAGCGAGTAAACAGACTGCTCATTGATATCCAGTGGTTAGAAAAGCAGCAACAGGTGCAAAACAAAATATAGGAAATTCCATTTAAATACAAGAAAAAAGCTTTTTACTGTGAGGGTGGCAAAACTCTGGAACAGTGAGACTGTGGAGTCTCTTTCAACATACTCAAAACCTAACTGCAGAGCCCTGAGTAACCTGCTCTAAGAAGAGCAGGAGGGCTGGACTAGACAAGCTCCCAAGGTTCCTTCCAACCTCAGCAATTCAGTGATTCTAAAAATCTTTGCCATTCTAAATATGAGCTACCAATTTTGGCAAAAAATCTCAGATGATCAGATAAGAATTAATCCAAATACTGAATAACTTCAGATAGGAAAATATCACATAGAAAGTATGTGATATCACACAATAATATAAAAAAATATATAATAACAATAATATAACAACAAAATAATAACAATAATATAAAAAACACATAGAAAGCTTAGTGACATGGTGTAGTGGAGGACTTGTTAGTGTTAGGTCATAGGTTGGACTGGATGATCTTGGAGGTCTCTTCCAACCTAAATGATTGTGATTCTGTGATTCTATGTGACAGCTGGTAAGGGAGAGCAAGAGATTGCATGTGAAAAAGAGTGAACATAAGAGAACATGGTAGAGAATGCAAAAGAGATTGCAAGAGAGAGAGATTGATTCCCAAATTCATTGTAAGATCTGTTCAGTACTTTTGAACAAAAGTCGTCAACATAAATGCAAGTTTTGAGTGGGGTGAATCTGGAAGAACATGAAGGCCTTGGAATGCACCTGGTGTTTATTTTCATTAAAAGGGAAAGAAAAAAATCCTGTTCCAATTATGTGTTTAATGACATATTTGTGACTTTTGAATAGTTTGGTGTAACTGGAATAGCAATGCTAATCTTGAAAGATAAACCAGAATATCAGTAAAAATACTCTGCAATCTCTTCTAAGGTTACATATAAATGCTCAGGGTGATGGCAAACTAGTCTTAGGAATGGTTAAGTAGGAGCATAATTTCTTCAGGAAAACAATTAAATGATATATCCATTCTATCACCTGATAAAGTGTGAATGTTTCGATCAGTTACTACTTCCAAAAGTTTGAGCTGATGTAAAACAAAGGAGAAAGACAGGCATTTTCCATGACCATACTTATCATTTGTACCAGTAACACAGGAGTTTCCTAATGCGACACCATCTATATAAGAGAGCCACCACTTACTGGCACCTTTCATATCATCAGGTTTGATAACACTTTGTATTTACTGATTTATTCTCTGGTAATGAAAGGAGGAGTGTGAACACAGGCTGAAAGAAGATGTCATTGTGTAGAGCAATGGCAAAGTTAGTACCCATCCCTCAGCAGATCAAACATTTGTGTACAGAAGAAAATGACAGAGTAAGAAGCCAATTTCTTGAATTGTAGTTAGATTAGTTTTTCCCTTTAAACCTGACAGATGAGAAAGAAGAGAATTAGGATCCTTCCTCAGTAAAAAAAAAAAAAAANAGGACAAAAAACAATAAACAAAGCCTAACTAAAGGTGCCAGAATTAGGAATAATCTGTCCTAACAAATTCTAGTTCAAGGTCAAAATTTTTTCTGGTTCCACTTGCTATCAAAGTTGAAATAAAATTAAGTGTCCACTGCTTCTTTCAGAAATCCCTGTTACAAAAAAGATATGCTTTTTGTAAGTCTATTATTCCAACACTCAATATTAGCAGAGAAAAGGTAGTGTGTATGAGTGCACTCCCACAGACACTGTTAATGGGAGTTAAATGAGACTGAGTTGGTGCACCCTATTAGCATAACTGTGCAGGACTGGTAGGTTGACTGACAAAGGCAAATAAGCTTTTAGCCTGTGTACTATTCAAATACACCAATTCTGCAGAGAAATAATGCAAACTTAACTAAGCTGGAAATAAGGCACAAAATTAAGGATTTCTTTCTTATGGAAGATATTTCTTCAAATATCTAATGAACTTAAGAAAATAAGGCCTAAACAGATTATCTGTTGGACAAATTAGTAAAAAGAGAATCATTACTATTGAAGAAATAGAACAAGAATTAACAACTTATGACCCAGTGTGAAAGTTGTAAGTTGAGGAAAACGTGAAGCATTACCCCCCAACAACATCATATTGCAAAAACTAAGCCCGAGAAACAAATCTCTTCAAGCCTTAAGGCATTTTTGTTGGTTTAGATATCTAATCTTACACTCTCCAGATCCCCTAGATCTCACCAAATGCCTGATATTATTGCTTTACTCATTAAGATTCACTATCTTTTGCAAACTCTTCTAAGATACACACTACAGCCTCATTAAATATATACCATGTTTTGACTAACTCCCCCACCTTCAGATTCCAACCCTTCTTTATCACCCTGTATATATAATCCTTCTTTATTCTTCCTTCCAGTCTCCGTTTCCCTACGATTTATGGCTTGCTGCTAGCTCATTCAGTGCTGGGAAGCCACAGAGCTGGCCCGGCTCCAGGTGCTTTCTGACCAGTAAGCTTTCTCCTCTGTCCAACCTACTTCTCCATGAGATACTAAGAGGGAGAAAAGTGGTGTTACACTTTGGGAAGGTCATGACCACACCATGCCTCTCTCCTTAACCAGCCAAATTCCCCACTGTCCTCCACTCACTGAGACATTCTTTTGCTTTCTATTAAATAGGTAGGCACCTGCCATTAATAGGCCAAGGCAGTCTTAACTTTAAAGAAAACTGTCTGAACTCTTCTTTTATGGAGATTCTTTTAAATATCTAAATAGCTTTTTCCAATAAACATTAATTTCAAATTTCTTTAAAAAATATGACTCAGTATTAGCATAAAGTTTTTAAATTATAAGGTCAGTTTCACTGTTCATGCAATATAAATATTCCATAATGGAAATGTAATTCCACAGCTGAAACAAATTGATCTTTGTTAACAATTGGACACTAAGAGATTAAAATACAATTACTTGGACAACCAAAGACTAGATTTAAAACTCATTTAAGAATCAAAAACTTTATGCTTCAAGTTGTTTTCTGCTTCTTTCTTTACTACTTAAAGCTAAGAGTAACTCCTAATTTCTTATAGATATCACAAAATGGGAATTTATACATTTCACCTTTGACAATCTGGTGCAGGGTAAGTCACAAAATCATTTCCACTTGATTTCTCAAAAAGCAACGAACACACGCTTACCCGGCAACAGCCCAGCTCCTCTGCTGTTACTATGACTGTTCCACATTTCTTCCCAGGAATGCCTCTGTAAGAAAATACAACATCACCTCAGTACCTTAAAATCAGTTACAGCTGAGACAGATGAACATAAGAAAAGCTTTCAAGTCACAAAACTGATGGCATGCTATGCAGTTTCACTCCTCTGTCACTTGTCATGTGTAAAAAAGTTGGTTAACTTAAGTGAATTGGTAACAAAGTTGTATATTCCTTCTAATTTGCACGGACAAACAGTTAAAAACTAAAACAAAACAGTTTTAAAGGAAATAGTATAAGAAGTTTAAATGGGATGAAATGACAGTATCAGAAATTCAATATTCTACTCTCTCATTAATATTTTATTTAGAGATGACTCTACAACTTAGAAATTCATGAAAATGATCCTTTTGCAGATTTTCCTTAAACAAAATGCCTAAAATAAATTTAAAACTATCCGCTAGCCTCATTTTTACAAAGACACTTACTCTGAAATGTTTATGAAGACACGTGATAATCTCATCATAATATCAGATACAGTAGTTATAAAATAAATTATAATTCACCCAAACAGCAATTAAAAACACGCTGCTGCAACACCAGAAAGCACAAAACAGATCTGTAGCATAAAGACCAATATAGGAACAGAAGAGTCACACATGAGCTGATAATATTCAGTGCCAGCACTTTTTCTGGGGAAAAAAAAGTATATGTATTCAGATGCAACTTCTCGTATAATGCTGTCATATCCTACTATCTACCAGTATGTCCATTAGCACATGCCTTGGCAATTACTACAGGATTTTTTTTTTTAAGTGAATGTTACTGCTTATGCTACTGTGATTTCTAGTTCTTTATTTCTCTCCTTCTTTCTTGAAAATAAATAATTATTTGAATGAAATTATTTTCCAAGAAGACACTGAGGTAAAATTACATTTTTAAATTGATTGTATTTTTCAGATTTTTCAAAGAGAACTAGAGGGCACTCATGTTCTTCTGTTATGACATAATATCAATGTAAACATCTACTGTTGGTCTTATTTTCTCTTACTAGTTTCCTTAATCCTTTTGAATTTTTTTTACAGTGCTCTAAAGCTTTAAATAAGTTCAGCAAGACTGTGGCAGAGCACTGCATTGCAAAAACAAGTACAATGATGTAAAGAGAACGATGTAATTTTAACTTCTAAGCAACACCACACCATATCTGCAACCTGATGCAAGACTGATGCAAACTTACGTGAGGATTTTGGAAGCTCACTGAAAACTCCTATTTAGAATTTGATGTTTGAGTCTAAAAGGAACACATCAGGGAATGCTGCTCCTATGCTGCTGCAGTCATTTGTCAGTAATCACAGAAATGCTGACTCTTGTCCTGACCTAATATCCTCAGTGCAACAAGGTAAGTCTGATTTCACAGGTAAATAGTAGATAGGGAAGCCATTCAAGTTTTTTACATGAAATTTTAAGTGACAATTTAAATAAATACAGATTTTGTAGCACCCTTCCATTGACTTATGAAGTACAATACTTTAAGACCAAGTAGGAGAACTTTATAAAAAACAACAGAAAAAAGAATTTGGTCGTTCCAAGTGTTGCACGGTATGATTCATAGTTTCATTAACTTCTTCTGACCATCTGTTCACCCTTCAAGGCCTGAAAACTATCCATTCTAGCCTCTGTAGCAAGGGGATTTCGACTTGAAATCTCAGATTTTCAAAAGATGAAAAAAATGTTTTTTCTTTTGAACAGTACTTCTTGAAGCTTCAAAAACTTTTGAAATTTGGTAGTAAGAGCAGCAGTAGAAATGACTTAGTTATAAGAGTAATATTGAACTTATATGGAAAAATGTTTCAAGGAACAAACTACCTTTACCCCTGCTTTGACATGTAAGGAAGAAATAGAAATCTCAGAAGTATAACTAAAAAAAAAAAGAGCTACAGATAGATTCTGTAGGCTATGTCACTCAAATAGAAAGCACCAGTATCAGAATCACCATTGCCTGAACCAAAACTCTTGCTACTGAGACATTTGAGTCCAGGATAAACTCAAACTGGCATCAGGGATGTATTTGAGAGGTAGTCTAAGCAGTGACAGTACTTAAAAGCAAAAGCATCAAACATCTATTTTGGTATGAAAAGACAAACAGACTTATCCCACTCCAAAAAGGTTATTGTATCACATGCTAGACCACGAGAAATACAAGTTTGATCACCTCCTGAAGAGCTGGAGGACTGAGGCAAACTGCTGATAGCAAGTCCCATTTCTGACAAACTGGTCACCAAACAGTTATAGAGAAGAATCTTGTGCCACCCTGCTTGCAGATATAACACATGGCAGTCAACACCTGCCAGTCTCAAACTGATATTTGCACATGAAGACATGCTTCATTTTGTCTTATGAACATGGAGGCCTAGGGAGGCCCAACCCCAGAGGATACACATGTCTGGAATTACCACTCCGAAAGCTGGGGAAACTGGAGAGGCAATCCACTGAAGATATTTGGGTGGGTTATCAGCAAAAAAGGGAATTCTTGATTGCTGAGTAGACTTGAAAAGTACACAGAATTAAGTCATATCTGAAAGCACTTGGGGTAAGGTTTGGCTTGACATATCACCAAGGTTCTAGAGGACATGTGCCTTACAAAAGAAAGACAATTTTACTATGATGGCTAGCAAAGAGGTGAAATGCTTAACCGAGATTAGCACAGAATTTCTTTACAGAACAAAAGCTGTCATTATTCAGGAACTGAAAACTCTACCAAATGACCTCTACAGTTTGTGATGCTATTAAGGATGAGTTTTCTATGCTTGGCATGAGACTACAAGCATTAAAAAAAGACTGGGCCATTTGCAGACACTGAAAAGTTTGTTGTCTTACAAATTCTCTTTCAACCATTCATCAGGAAAAAAAAAATCCTTAAATGTAAAGTCAGCACCCTGACAAAAACTTCAGTGGTCACAGATCAGCCAGATGGAAAGACCTTCAACTAGCAATAATGCTTGTGAGAAAAGAACAAAATAATGTCAAGCTGATCTTATCTGTACAAAAATACACTACTTGCAGGTTAAGCATTACAGACCAGTCTTTCCAATTGCCAGGCAAATATTAACTAATATTATCTTGTAGATGAGGTTGTAAGAGATCTGCCTGTTTAAATCCAGAATGCAGTGCCACTGCCCATCTTCTTTAGCTTTAGGGCATATCTGGTTTTGAGCTACCCTGGAATTGGTTCTACAGCACTGAAGTGACAATACAGTATTTATTTTCAGACTACCAAATTCTCTGGGTAGGATTCTCCGGAAAATCACAGAATCACAGAACCATTTAGGTTGGAAAAGAACTCCAAGATCATCCAGGCCAACCTATAACCTAACACTACCAAGTCCTCCACTAAACCACATCACTAAGCTCTTCATCTAAACATCTTTTGAAGACCTCCAGGGATGGTGACTCAACCACTTCCCTGGGCAGCCTGTTCCAATGCCTCACAACCCTTTCAATAAAGAATTTTTTCCTAATATCCAACCTAAACCTCCCCTGGTACAACTTCAGCCCGTTCCCCCTCGTCCTATCACCGGACACGTGGGAGAAGAGAGCAATCCCCACCTCGCTACAGCCTCCTTTAAGGTACCTGTAGAGAGCAATAAGGTCACCCCTGAGCCTCCTCTTCTCCAGGCTAAACAACCCCAAATGTTACAGAACGGGGTTTGTGGGGTAATCTGTGTTGCATAGCCATTGTCAACTCTATTGCTCAGTGCAAGTTATCTGATATTCAAATATAGAAAATGTGCCAGTCCAGCTGCGAGTAGGGTGCATGCTGAATAAAGGAAGGCAAAATGTGAAGAAGATCTACATATAGGGTCCTACTGGTTTGAGCCCAAAAGCTGTAGGTATACTACAGTGATTACCTCTTTTTTAGGTGGTTTAAAGTACCTTTCTGGCAAAAGTTATTATGGCACAGGGTTCACCTAAGGCCTCTGATATTACACAGAATAAAAGATTTTGTCATTAGAAAGAAGACGCCCATGGAAAGATGCCAAAGATGGCAAAATAATTGGACAGCTTTTGAGGAAGCAATTAACTTGACTGTTATGGGAATCGAACATGAGACCATCATCAAAAGAAAAGTCCACAACAATACCTGCATGTCTCTAGACTGGGTACAGCCTTAAGGAGTGATTCTCTCCTTAGAGCAAATGATTCCATGATTGAGATACAATATCTGCAGCACCTAAATAAGCTTGAAAGGTCATTCTGACTTAACAAGGACTGAAAGGAGGACCTTGTGAGCGTCAGTGGAAAAGTCAGAGAAAGATGACAATTTATCTGGGAATTTGAACATCTGAGAGCAAACATAGCCTCCAATTTTGCAATCTGAAACTGCAGTGAGGCAGAGGATTGAACACTTTTCAGATCATTAAAAAATTTACAGTCTTATCCCTGAATATACAGAACTAGCCCTCTGGCAGTCACAACCACAGATAAGAGGATAGGACAAATAGATAGAAAGTCCCTATTCCAGGGTTCAGGCATTTTTTCTATCAATTATGTTGACAGCAAGATGACAGGAGAAAGAACTTCCTAAAATAGGCCAGCTGGCTCCAGTACAGCCTCATTAACAAGCAATGGCACTCAGATGTGAATAACTAGTGTAGAACATTCATTAAGCTTTGCAATGGCTCTGCCTCATCATTAAAGAGAATCCTGACAGGAGTGCACTTATTAGATCCTGAAAGGAATATTGCTCAGAGTTACAAATGTAGCTAGTATCTTCTCTCTAGAAAGACAGAACATGCAAATATCTATTTGTGAATAATTTCAAGGAAGGTGACAGTCTCTTGAGAGAGAAATAAAGCTGTGCCGTTTCTGGAAGTAGATACATCTGCACCTCATCCTTTCATGCTAATACAACTGGGGCACACAAGGCCACTGAGTAGATCTTACACAGAGCTTGTCTTGGGAAAGTGTTTAATGAATTCAGTAACCCAATAGCTAAAGAGAGTAAAAATTACTGCTAAAATAACAGATTCCCCATTTCACCTGCCTTGTATGACTAGATTTATTTTCCAAGAGAAATTATCTAGACGAAATGTTCACATCTGTACCTCGCCAGTTTGTAAAATAAAGTGCAGCACTAAAGAATTATCATCATGAACTTAAATGCTCATAGTCACAGGGATAACAGGGTAGCGCACTACCGTAATGGGAGTGAGAGTCTTCTGCACCAAATTCAAAGCCCTTACTGGTAACAGAAACAGAGAGGGAGGTTGAGGAGATATCCTCATACCTGCCAAGAACAAATACTATTAAGTTCATGCCTCTGAGGCATAATCCACTGGAGCCTGTAAAACCAACAGAACTGCAAGTCACGCCGGTGATGAAGGCAAAGAAGAAAAGTGTGCATGTTTATTTTCATTTTTGCTCTCACCACAAAGGACAGTGGCAAAGTATGTGTTTCAACCTGCCTAGTAGACCACTGTAATAATGACCCTCTAGGCTTGAGATCTGTTCTTTCATTTTGCTGAGGTGGAGAACAAGAGTATCCTTTCACAGTAGAATTTCTAAGGGAACTTTCCCTGGTGGTGGGCAGTCTGACTCAGCCTCGGCCAGCTCACAGCAGCCATGGCTTTCCAAATCTCATGAGGCTTTTGTAGATGTTCAAAGCAGATACATCCAAAGGTTAACCTTCAAATACTTCTAATTTTCATTTTGAAAAAATGTCAAAGTTTACTTGAATGCCATTAAGAGGATGGAGTTCAGCTTTTCAAGCTGCTTAAGTACAAAAAGTGGTACTTCAGTAGGGTAGCTGATTGGGACTAAAACAGCACTGAACATTCTCTTCTTTGTACGCCTACTAGCAGAGAACAGAAAAGGCAAACTTTTAATGAACTTCAGCAATACCACGAAGAGAAAAAGCTCTCTGATTTCAAGTGAAAGATTGTAAAGAACATTCAAAATATGTGAAAGTGGACTTAACTTTGTAAAGAGAACTGTAAATTCAAAGCAGAAGATATCCTTAGGAAGGAAAGACATATTATATTGTCAAATGAATCACAGAATTATAGAATCATTTAAGTTGGAAAAGACCTGTAAGATCATCAAAGCCAAGAGTACTGAGACGTTAAACACACCTGTATAACCAAACAATCTTGAAATGAAATGTAGTGGTTTAATGAACAAAATAAGACAACAAATGTCTCCTAGACACCCAGATAACCAGACTCCAGAAAGTCCAGAGTGAAAAATCAATCGGGCCCAGCACTGTCAAAAACCCCAATGACAAAGTAAAACATGAACACTGGCAAAAGCTGAAAAAAAAAACGACGTTTACAAATATCAGACTATGCAACCACCCTGTTCACCATCAAGAATGAAAAACATGACCAGAACAAGCAAGAGAGTGTGTGTCCCCAGCCCATGGTGCTGTGGGTCTCCTAGGACAGCCTTGGGAGGAGCTGGGCAGGGGTAAAGATGGGCCTTTGATGGGCTGATGGCTCTTCTGGGATAGGTCTGGGAGTAGCCTAATATATACCCCTTCCGTTGTGAAGGCAACTACTTACTAAACTCGACCTCAAGGCTATTTCCTGGGCAGGTTTTTAAAAGTTTCATATCCAGAATGGGTGAATCACAAAACACTGTTGTCTAATAACCACGATGTTCGCTGAAGTTAACTATTTTATATGAAAGTTGCTTTTTCTGGGTAGTTTTCAAGTCATTTAAGGAAGTGATAAAGTGAAGTAGAACTATTTCTAACATATACTATGATACTGTGTGCATAGATGCATTTTTACTTTAAACAGTATATTTGTAAGAGTTTTCCTGAATTATGCTGCAGATACTAAAACCCTCCTCACCTTGAAGAGGTGATTAGAGGGTAAGATTTTATTTACCCTTAAAATGAAGTATTTCCCAGTGTGTACAACCCTATTATTACACAGAAGGGAAATAATAACAAAATGTGTAACGACATTAATAGAATTGTTTATGTATAGACCAATTAAGCCCTGATTTAAAAATAAGTTGTGTACCAAGTACTCGCATAGTCCTTGGGGAGGGAGGGTATGGAGGGCAGGAGAGGTTTCAAGGTAGGGGATTACTAGGGACTTGTCATAAAAACTGAGTTTGTAACTACAGTGATGAGGTGACTGGAACCCTTGAAATTCAGCAAAAATGCATTTATTATCAACCTCAGTTCTGAGCATTAAAGAGAATATGAATCATATTGTTAAAGGATGTTGCAGCAGTAATGATCACAGCACTCACGGAATTCAGCAAGAGAACTAACAACTTACATTTGTTAGAAATCAATTCAAATCATCTGCAGTTGGCTGTAAATTAGGGAGCTAAACCAAAGACTTATTCTGATAAAATAATATGTGAAAATGTTTTGCAAACACTTTTCAAGTTTTTTCATGTCACTCAATTTTTAAGCATGAACTATACGATAATGAGTCCTGTTGAATAGCTGATATTTGCCTTTGTATAAAACCCAAAGGATTGGAATTAAGACATTTACAGACAAAATTTAGTCAAGGCTAATAGACTGGAAGGGTGTATGAACAGAAGTGCCTACCTACAACGCAGTGGTAGCCAACCTCTCATATTTATGATTCAAAAGGATTTATTTCAGGTATGCAAAAGTCTCAGAAATCCAAGTAGTTGAAATTCCATTTAAAATATTTTCAAAACTTAAAATATAATTATACAAAGCTTACTTTTTGTAACCAAAACATTTCTTTTACTTTATTTAAAAGCTTTTACGATTTTATAAGGACACTTAGATTAAATTAAAAGAAAACTAATGTAAATTCTCTTTTTATTTATCGATTAAAATGGTGAGTTCTGAACTGTTATTTTATCCAGAAATACTTCTACAGACAACCTGAAATTATTTTTGGCATGGAAATACGAAACTGCAGATGCATTTCCAAGCTTACACCTGTGCTGGAATTGTAAAAAACTGAGAATCTAATTCGATTCAAGTATAGAGAAGAGTTTTTAGCATGATGCTTCAACACCTCAAAGTTACTGACAGAGAAAACAATGGCTATGGTGGTTCTCCTTGAAGCTGGCAACTGTTTTCATCAAGCAGAAAAATTTAGGGCCACCTCCACACATCATCAAGCTCTCTGATATAAATCAGAGAAATGTTAATTTTCGTTATTATTTTACTGATGACATTAAGTTCTTTACATAAATAAGAAAAAAAACAACTAATAAAATCTAAGGAAAAAGGCTACCACTGGTACGTTTTGGCCACTGATAACATGATATTGATTTCTGAGATTTTTCACAGGACTTCAAAAGTTACTTTAAGTAACGTTACAGTCTGAAGTTGGCAGGTACAGGATACAAAATATGCACATGAAAAGATAAGTAGTGTATAAGCCACATAAACCAATGAAGACAAATATAAAAAGGCCACCTAAGTAACAGAAATGATTAATTGCATCAAATATATACATAAAATAACGTGTATGGCTAAGAACATATTTCTTAAGCATTCTACATCAGATTAATAAACCACCATGTAATATAACTCAATTAGGGAGTTTTATTCTATTTGCAGTTATACTAAAGACTAAGTACATTCTGAGTTTTGCGAATTGTACTTCATGCTGATACTGATTCTTGCTATTTGAATATAACATCAGAATATTTTCCATTTGTGGTGTTTTTACCAATGATTGGCCTAGAAGAATATTTTCATATAAAGGAGAGACGTCTGCTTAGTAGCCACTTGGAAGACAGAATAACTACAATGTACAAATGCAATCTCTTCCCTAAAGAATCACACAGAAACATAACTCAACCCACACATTATTTGTCATTATTTATATATAAGGTTTCCTAAGCCAGAAAACTTCACCTGCGCTTACAAGGAAACCAGTGATGAGGAAGAGTAATCGAAGTAACCTTGGTGTATTATTCATTGTGAATCCACTAAAATGTGACAAGAATACTCCAGCAGACAAAATAACCAAATTCATGATCATTCATTGCAGAGCAATTACTGTTTAAAAAACAAAACAGAACAAATTGAACAAGCATACTAAATCAAAAAAGATATTAGTGTCACATAAAATGTCCAGTTATAATTTGCTTTTAATGTGCCATACCTGAATTTGTAGCTTACATTTGGATGAAAATTGTAAATTACTTTCAATTACTGGAACATTTTTTTAGCAATAAATAGTGAAGTATTTCTCAAATCATTTGCATTTTAAATATCTATATATCCCTATGAAAATGGTTTTCAAACATAAAATCTTCTCAGCTGGAGAAAAATCCATTGATCATATGAAAGTTTTTGATAAATTTAGTTGGATAAATAGAAAACATCTGATGCTCTGGATTGCCTCAAAGATTGGGAATTGTATTATCGTGAATAACAGAAATAAAAGTAGGAAATTTTGGCTTTGAAACACAGGGTTTTCTTCCTTGATGCTCGAACAAAAGGCGATAAAGATTTATGATGTATTAATCTGGAGGCTAGAATGTCTTTTGGTTGTGTTATGAGGATATTCTGATACGGTATCTCAGTGCTTAGGTTGTTTTATAATGTCTTATATTGCTCAGATAAAAGCTTCCCATGCAATATTAAGGATTTTGATAAGATTCATTAAGCACAAAATGATTCTGTAAATGTTGAGAGACAGCCATGTTAATTAATGCCTGCTTAAATCAACGAAATAATGTACCATACCTGTACTATAGGAGTTATGTATAATGAAGAGGTAGATTTTATCACTTGAATTATAAAGTGACATACCTAAGGAATGTTTTTTGCAGCTTTATGCAACATAACAATTTCATATCCATGGACAAGGTAGGAGGTTATTAGTATAAGACAGAGGATAAAATTTTCTTCTAAAGGAAATTTTGCTTGTATAAGTGTCTCTTTGATCTTATTCGTATAGTATCAATTTGTGATTCTGTGATTCTAATTTTAACTATTTTTTTCTGAAGTAAAACTGTGACTTTAATAATTATAGCATTACTGGTTACTACCTAATAGTCCAATTTTGTGATCTGCTAAATAAAAAGATCATTCCCTTACCAAGGACAAAGGAATTTAGTAGATTTAGATTATATAAGCCAAATATCTTTATCAAAGTATAGAGGGAGCAAATATTTTAAAAGAAAATATATATATTGCAACCATTTAGATACCAAGCCCCTTCAACTGGTGACAACATGCTTTTGAGAAATTTGAGATGAAAGGTATTTACCTCTCAATTGAGGAAGTACTCATCTACATTTTAAGTCTACAGATCCTTTGAGATATGAATTCATTCGGACTAATGTCTTCATTTAAACTACTTTTGTTTAGTAAGAACTCAACACCAAGTGAATTTCAGAGACAGAAATTCTTCTGAGGCATTGTTTGATCTGGCACTGAACTCTAGTTCTAGCTATGCACATAGAATAAAGAAAAGTTGAATATACAAAGCTATGGGCATCTTAGAGACATTCCTATATATTTTGGTTCATCAGAATTCATCAGAAAATAAAGGAAAATGAGTATTAGCAATGTTATCATTGTATACATGTTGCTAGTACTTGACATCATTTAAAAAAATTAAAAGACACAAGCAGGATGTAAAGTTTAAGGAATATCGGGATTAAGCAGTAATTTCACATTTTTACAGAAAGGTGATTTATCATAAAGAGTTGTGACTTCAACTATTTAAATATTATAATATACAAATTCATAGGATAGCTGGAGAATAAGCATTCATGTTAAAATACTGGGAATGATTTTTCTTAAGAAGCAGAAGTCAATTATTTAACCTTATCAATGATATCAGCATCATCAAAAATGTTTCTATTTCACAGTCATTCCTAAACCTAGACTTACAAGAATAAATTATTTACAACACCAAAGAAAGAAAAATATGTTTAACATTATTACACTCAAACTATTTCTAATGCACAATGTAATGTATTTCTGGATTAGTCAACTCCTTTCATAGTTGTCTAAATTGAAACTTACCATATCAGACTATACCATAGTCTATAAAGAAAGACTTTTAATGTACCTTACAATTCATTCTCTCTTAGAAACCATGTTTTTCAATACTGCTTATCAAGATAACTCACAGCAAAAAAAAAAAAACAACCCACAACTCTCACCCCATGAATCAGTATGTGTTCAACCAACATTCAAGAATGATATACTTACACAATTGGCTTTTCCAGTCTGCTCCCCTGTGATCCAACTATTTCTCCCAGTGTACAGAACATTTGTCCCAAAAAATCCTGGAAAGCAGTAACAAAAGAACTCAGAAATTGTGTTTTCCATCAAAAAAATAAATAAAAAATTAAAAAATTTTGGTTTCCTATTTATTTGGGCTTTTCTTTAGGGTAAAATACATTCTACCAAACATAGCATCTTAATAATAGTTATGTAATAATGAAACATAAACCAGACTCACCATTACACATTTTACATAACTCTGGGTTACGTTTACAGAAGTAATCCTAATACACTGCACCTACTGTTTTTATATTGCCTTTTCATCAACAAAAGTGAAACTGAGATGGAAAAAAAATTAAACATCAGTAATATGACTTCTTCACCAAACTAGAGCGTTTTAATGGATTGCTTTTTTATGAAGAAATTCTACAATGATTGTACCAATTTCTTGAAAGTTAATTATGTTGTCAGGAATTCAAGCCTGTGCAGGATCTCTGTGAGCATCCTGGATTGACAATCATTCATTCACAAGCATTGCTTTAATGACAGACTTTATTTTTCAACTTTATAATTTAACCTTATCACTAAAAATCAGGTAACTTTCATATTCCATCTCCCTGTAACATAAGTAGCACCATAATATGAATGGATTTGCAATGTGTCGTATGAATATTGAAAAAAAGTTTACGCTGCAGTCCAACTCCTTAACTTGCATGTGAACAGCTTGCTAGTTTTCTTCTTGCCAGCAACACTAGCAGCAGTAGTAACAGTAGCATGTGAGATTTGCTCACAAATATTAACAAGAATCAAACCACTTTAATCGCTATACAGCAAACCATAACTTTATGATACAGTAGTGAATATCTGTACAAGTAGCTCCCACCCTTCTCTTAGGCCAGGCCACTCATTCCCATCTTTGAGTCACCTAGCTGTGCTAGTTCTGGGTTCATGCTATGAATTGGCTCTGAGAACTAATCCCACTGAAGAGGAAAACCACTCTGCAAAAATACATTTTTGATCTATGTCCTTTAACTGATCTGATACTGTGACACTGGTTCCATAAAAATTAAGTCCTTTAAAATGGGTAAGGCTAAAATTCATCTGAAAGTACTCAGCTCCTCATTCATTTTTAAAAACATCAGGCATGATACACTCTAAACCACACAATTTTTTACAAAGAAACCACGTATTCAACGATTTTCTTCCTTTTTTTTTTTTACCCTAACAGAACTTGATGTTAGTTTATGGTGGAGTTTCTATGATTAATTCCTATTTGTTCCACAGTCTGTTATTAATAACAATTGTGAATTACTACACTTTTTTTTTTTTAATCTGGAAGATACTGGATGATTCTGGATGAACATAAGAGTCTAATTTCACGTAGCCACATTTAAGAACAATTTTACAGACAGCTACAGTAGGAGCTGTCCATAAAAAAGTCTACTCTGCTTACTTCATGTATCCATTACAACAACCCATTTCAGTTGCTTCCCACTTTGCCAAAATTCAGTCAATGAGACTGAAATTCTTCAGGTTTGCTCTTTACTATCTCCCCAGATGTTCAACTATTAAATGACACTGCCCAGTATTTCCAAAGAAATAGCTCAACAGCAATTTTTGGGGACAGGAAAGATCTTATTTACACACCAGGGCACTACACCACATGAGGAATCTAGCTATGCAAATACTATTTGCTTGACATTTTTCAGAAAAGCCAGGCTCCCAGTGCATGAATACGAACAAAGCTCTGCTCAATTCATACTTACTAACCGTGCAAATTCTTAAGATCTATGTGAAAGAGACAAAGGAAGGTGGCAGCAAAAGGCAGACCAACCTTGAGTGCTCAGGAAACAATGGAAATGAATTGAAATGGCTAAGAATGACATCTCTAGCTACCATCATTCACAGGGCTCTCAGGGTTCTTCTTCATGTGTGTAACATTATATGGCATGGTTTGGATGTCCTCAACATAGACATCCAAGTCTATACCAATGTGTATAGACCTCCTCTTAAAGCCAATGGAGACAAAGAGGTATTTCTGACATTAATGTTAATGCCTAAAAAATAAAGTTTCCCTCCACATTTGAAGATTCCACAAAATTGACACTGTTGAACGAACACGATGTAGTGAGTCTGAACATGCTTAGCCTTGTATTAAGTACAATGAAACAGGCACATATGTAATTCAAGATCTACTTGAATAGTCTTCAGAAGGCCATTGCTTTATTTTCTCTTTTTTTTTTTCCCCCCACAGACTCAGCAACATACTCAAACCTTCAACTCCTGTTCCAGTAATCAGATAAAGAAATGTAGGTTATATATTTACATATGTCTTTGTTTGCACTTCCAAATTAACTAAGCTATCTTGCATCTTTAATAAAAACAAAACACTTATTTCATAGTTTCTTGTACTACGAAGTATTCTGGAGGGAAAGAACAAAAGAATAAAGAAGAATAAACTAGTTACTAGGGAAGAACAAACAACCTTGGGCAGAAGCCCAGGATGCTTTATCCTTGGAGGAGTCAGTACAGGAAGACTTCTATTTTGTGTGGTTATTCAGAACATCTTGCCATGATGATGGAAGGAAAACAGTTTGCCATGGGCTTTAAATCTCTACAGTGAGGATATAACAGGAGATCAAAGGCAAGAAGCCTCATGTTTTCTCTGTGAAGTGTGCGCACACACACACACACACAATGTTCCTTCTGTTATCTTTTCCTCTGCTCCAGATTCTTAAAGGTTCTCTTACCAAAGCCTCCCTGTGTTTATTTTAAAAATTTCACTCAGAAGCCTCTGAATTCTACTCTGGCACCTCTAAATAGTGTCCAAAGGAGGGCTGCAAAGATGGTGAAGGGTCTGGAGGGGAAGACGTATGAGGAGCAGCTGAGGTCACTTGGTTTGTTCAGCCCAGAGAAGAGGAGGCTGAGGGGAGGCCTCATGGCAGCCTGCAGCTTCCTCACGAGGGGAGCGGAGGGGCAGGCGCTGATCTCTGCTCTCTGGTGACAGCGACAGGACCCGAGGGAACGGCATGGAGCTGTGACAGGGGAGGGTCAGGCTGGGTGTTAGGAAAAGGTTCTTCACCGAGAGGGTGGTCGGGCACTGGAACAGGCTCCCCAGGGCAGTGATTACAGCACCAAGCCTGCTGGAGTTCAAGGAGCATTTGGACAACGCTCATAGACACATGGTCTGATTTTTGGGGTGGTCCTATGGAGACCCAGGAGTTGGACTTGATGATTCTTATAGGTCCCTTCCAACTTGGATATTCTATGATTCTATGACTCTCTAAATATTAAAGTCGCCATTTAATCCCCTTCAATGTAAGATGTCATGAACATAAAAGAATTCTACTAATATTAATTGTGGCACAATCAAAACATATTTAAAACTTTTAGGTGAAGTATCAACAAAATGCAGCATATCCCATATCTGAAAAGGTGTACACGTGTGCTTAAATATGCCCTTCACAGCAGGAATGTCCCATTGAAGTTATACTCATGAGCATTATACATTTTATTAAACAACAGCACAAGCTCTGTATTTGTGTCTAAGCATCTGGTATTACTTACAGTCAAAAGAAAATAAACATATTTAGGAAAAAACAAGCATTTCAGACCAAGAAAGTGTAATAACCAGGAAAAAAACTCACATGCTTTGATAGATTAGGACTCTTGGAGTCAACATCGTAGCTTAAAAAAAAAAAAAAAAGGAAAGTTATATCCAACTTGCCAGATGACAGATCGGAGGACAACATAAAAAATGAAAATCAAACAATTTTTTCACCTATTTCAATGTGTGAAATTTACCACAAAAAAAGATACCTGAATGGAAGTCTCACCATTAAGAAAGGCAAACTGAATCACAGATTACAGGATTACTGTTCACTAGTTATCTGAAATAAAATCATTTTCAAAGTACAGGCTAGTAAGAGAAATTATTCTAATATTCTTGTTTGAACAATGGAAGCAGGAAAAAAAATCAGAACAAAATTTCAAAATTAATCTTTTTAGCAGAAATCAAACTACCTTGTGAATTATTTTCTTAGGTAGTTTTTCATTCATTTGACTAATTAAATAACTGCCAATAAATCAAATTGCTTTTAGCAAGCATTTGACTTGCTCTTTTCAGCTTTTTATTATAGTCTTGTTCTTCCTCCAACTAGAAAATGTCATTGTTTCCTTTCCACTACCAAGTCAGATTTCAA
>VXAA01006068.1:749787-784556 GCA_013399115.1 Anseranas semipalmata
AAAAAAAAAAAAAGACTCTGAATTCAAGATAAATTTAAAAATATGTAATACAAGAAACCCTTATGGGAGTACTAATCTCTACACTATCAGCCTTTCATCATTATCAGAAATTCCCCAGTATTATTTTTATCAAATCATACATTCGATTTAATACCAGTAACAGAATTGAAAAAGTATTCCCAATCCCCACCTCAGCCTCTAACTTCATGTTTCCATTCCCACACTGCCGTATACTAGCCATTTGTTTGTGCTGCCACAACTGGTTGTTGGGATGCACTGTGGACCAGGTCAGAAATCAGAAGGATGGGAAGCTGGATGTGGTGCAGCACAGTCAAAGTTTTAGACGCATATTTGTAAACAAAAGAATGACTCCAGAAACCACCGATAGATGAGTGTTGTTTTTTTTTTAATAATAATAATAATATTTCACCACACTGTCTGGTGAAATTGAACAGAAGAAAAAAACTGGTAGCTTGACCTGGGGGCTAGATACACTACTGAAACAAAAAACTACTTCACTGGCAAAATCAATAACAAGTCATCAAATATGAACAGAAAGAAGGCTGAGACATTGGTGGCTATAAGGCGTATGTAGAGGCTCATGCTCATTTATCAGTGCTTCATAAAACAAAGAATCAGAGATATGCCTGCCTTTTTCTTTTTTGTTGCCAGAAATTTAAACCTATCAGAACTTTCTCTCTTTGAAAAATAACACTTTGACCAACTGTAGTATACAATTTCGCTGAGGAATTTAAAAAGTAAGCTTTTTAAAGATGCTTCTTTCTTGATCTTTATCAGAGTTTTAATCCATGATTAGCTACAGGAGTCACATTTTTAACTCAGAATTCTACAATATTTCACTTCCAATCTATCAGAGTTAAAGGACTTTGAAGTGAACTCAGACTCTGGTCAGGCAAGCATTAAAAACCATTATTCAGCTATGAGTTCCGAACAGACTTGTGTCCAGGTGATCTGGGACAACAGCAGAAAACAGTCAGGTCTTTCTGACAAGTACAGAGTGTGATGTTTAGAGCTTTTTGTAAATAAACAATCAGGAGTCCACTTCTCTGAATACATCAAGAATCAAACAGGAGACTGGTTTTCCCCTGCCAGGTCCAAGTCCTTTTCCAGAGTGCATTTATCCAAGAAGTTCTTTACAGACTTTCCTTTCTTTGCCCAGGCTGAGCCTAGCTTTCTTTTGCTTGGTGGTCCTACATGGCCCCAGCTGTGTCTTCATTTCTGAAATGCTTCATCTACGCTTCGAGGGGAAACCTTTATTTTGCAAAGTGACTAGCTCTCACTTAAAGCTATTTTAAACAGCAGGAAACAGTTATACTCAGCAGATTTAATGACATCACATCCAAATTCTAAAAAAAAAAATGAAAAAAAAAATCTGCACCAGGTTTTCATGTTGAAGACAAAAACACCTGCACCTGGCCATCTAGAAGCACCCTGTAATCTGTCTTGGCATTGAGGAATTCATTTCACCCCTTAAACAGTTGAAGTCCAGATGGAAACAGCTAGCTGCTATCTGTGAATTGAATACAATGGAACTTTTTTTCCCTTACTCATCCTTCCAACATTTCTTGTTAGCTTAGGTAGCATTGTGACATGCTATATAAAGACAGTTAAAGCTAAAGAAAAATTAGACATGATTTTTTGTTTGTTTGTTTCTATGATATAGGACACGCTGCTATTCAGGAGCATTTCAGTTCCCCCTGCTAGCAACTTAAAACAAAATCAGCAAAAACGCGGGTAAATTTATTAACATTGCTAACATATATCTATCAGGTACCATACTTTTTTTTTCCCCATTACTATGGGAAAAATTAACACTAATGCAATCACTGCTGTATTTATTTTATGCCCTGCTTAAAATACACATTGATTTGCATTCCAGAAACCCTGAAGAAAAAAAAAAAAAAAGACTAAGAGTGACTTTGAAGCAACTACTCGGGATACATAAATGGCACATTGAGACTAAAGCCTAGAAGATGTAAAGATGGCTTTGCCATGAACTTGCTAGGAGACTTTAGGCAAATGAAGACGTGTTTGTCCTTCTGTTTTGCTGTCTACAAAATAAAGATACACTAAATAAAAACTATTTCAAACTATGTTCTAAAAGCAATGATTGTGAGTATGATTACATTTTGACTAGTTTACACCTACCAATTTCTTAAAACTCAGTCATTATTATGTTACAGAAGAAGAAGCAACACTAAATCATTTTTACTAATTTGTTCCATGTCAACAGATAATCTTTTTTCGAGTTAATTTTATGCTTGACAAAACTTAGTATATTTACAGAGACTATAATATTAGAGTCAAAGATTGTTAACTTACAAATCAAACCGCAGATTCTCTCTTTCTTCAAAGAAGTAGTCCATTATAAATTTCCTTACAAAATCTGGATTTAAAGTATTATCAATTACTTCTGTTCTTCCAAACTGTAAAAGAAAAGTATCAGTTTAAGGCAGGTACTTTAAGGAAGTGTAATTAAGTAGACTGAACCAGGAATATGTGACATATGATAGAGCCTACAAAAATTTCTCTTAAACAGTATCGTGAAAGAGAATGACTATGTTCACATGAATTGATCTGTGGATAGACTGGCAGAAGACCACATACTTCAGCATGAAGAGTGGCATGCATCATACGATCTAAACTTTATAAATATCAGCTCCCAAAGTCAATCAGAATCCACAAAAATTTCAGAAATAAATTCAGTAGCATAAAAATCCACTTTTCCCTCAAAAAAGACAACAGCAAGCAAAAGCTTACATAGACTGCTTATTTCAGATATATTTAAATATTACAGAAGATAGTTCTGCTAGAAGTGTATGATTTTTGCACTATCCAGCTCCTATTTCACCTCAGTTCAGCTTTTTTTTACATCTCCTCTCTCTGAGCTTTCTGCAAAAAAAAAGGTGCAAAACACTTTTTTTTCTTGGTGTTTACACTAAGCTCTTGACAAGCTGAAAATATTTTAGTTTAAAAAAATAACTTTTGATTGACTTTAGTTCACAAGTATCACAGATATAAATAACTGATCATAAAATATCAATGCTTTGTGTTTTAGCTGTTCTTTGAAGGCACTGTATTTTTGAAACAGAAAACAAAACAAAAAAGAATGAGTTAATGACATGAGCATTTCATTTTGTCCTACATATTGAAAATATCAAGACATTTCAATATAGCCTACTGAAACAGTGGTTGACACTTTTCTGAAAGATCATCATTAATAATCCTCAAAACTGCAATTTGTGACTCCAAACTTTGAATGAGTCAAAGACTGCCAACCTCTTCATTGACAGGACTGAATTAAATCCATAAACACAGATAAAGAAAGAATAAAGACAGTTACTTTCTTGTAATTGAAGTTTTTTGAGATGCCGTTCCTAAAATAGTTTTCAGATCACAGGTTTGGATCTAGCCACTGCACAGAACCCTTGAGTCTCCAACAGGAGCCTCTATCCTGGCCCCTGAATACTTAACATATATGTAGTATGGAAGGACAGAGCATACTCCACTGTTGCTTCCTCTCAAAACTCAGTAATTTCCATTTATTACTCGATTCTCAGTAAAAGAGTAAAGGACTCCAGCCTCATTATTTGTATGCTTTAAAGAAACTCTGTTACTTTCAGCAACTCTTTTCTCCTCTGAATGACTGTGTATGCATACATTCAAACTGCAGGGGCCTGACTCCAAACACCACTCATTCACGTGGGTCAGCTGTACCTAAGAGTACGACTGCTTTGTGAAAATCAACTACCCACCTCAGGTACAATAAAATATTCAACAAAAGTTAACGCATCTTCAAGACACAGCTCTATAAAGTCTCAGAAACAGGAACAATCCTCTGAAGTGGCACAGTGGTGATTTGCATCTTTACAGAGTGTGCTTGAATCCTGTTAGGTACTTTTGCTTTTGCTATGCTGTGAGATGTTCAATTGTGACAGTCTTATTCAGAGATATCCATATTCCAGCACTTCCTATGAAAGACAGAGAAGCAAAACTATCTTCCTAATGAACAATATCCTCTCCAAATAAAAAGACATCGAATATTTAACATACAGTGTTAATTAGCATACCCCTCTGCCAAGACTTTACATCAGTTCTTAAAACCTAGGTAGAATGATTTCCTGACCTCACTGGAAACTCACTTGAGATCCCCTGCAAGAAGGCTTCTGAGAATGTCCTAAAATACAAATTGTTTAGAAAGTAGGATCACTCGTGAGCATCCACTCTCCTAAGCCAAATAACTATGAAGGGTGTAAGCACTGTACAGAAGTGGGCAGGAGAAATCTCCAGAAGCTCTCCAAAGTGGTGAAGATACTGGATATTCAAAATGGAACTCCCTGAATCTCTTAAGAGAGGACTGGCATCTGTGCACAGGATCCTGGAAACAGATCAGAACATGAATACATAGTTTCATCACTACAGTTTGTTCCAGATTAAAGAAGTCAGTCTCTTGAGAAAAGACTCAAGATATTCTCTGAAATGTTTGAATAAAGTTGACAGGCAGAGTGCTGTAAAAAACACTCTCTTGAAACAACACTGGTGACTATTGTGGCCAAGTATTTATGAATGAGAAATGACAGCAGCGCTAGAAAGCTGGTATTTCTATGGGAATAAGTATGGTTGGAATATATGCCTAGCTAAAAGGCCTTTCTTTTGCCTTTGAATAACAGTGTTCAAATTTTTATTTACATTTGAAGTTTCCAATCAGCTTCCAGGTCAAATAAATCTCAGTATTTATAAAGAAAATCTTCCCCTGTCAACTGTATGCCTTACAGCATCCAACAATACCGGAGTCAGGAAAAACTGAAAGTTGGAATGGCTGATAAAATGAAACGTGCAGCAATATCTAAGCAATTGGTACTGTCTGAAGGTGTGCACTGAGGATGAGTAGCCACTCTCTGACACAAGCATCAAACCAGGAATGAGCAATGAAAACAATGGGGTCATAAGGACCATCCATTTTGCAGTTTTGAGCAAGAATATATAATCTGAGTATTTTTTTCCCCTCGTGTGTCCTATTTCTTGCATTTGCATTCTCACAGCAAGCTGGCCAAATACTCTCAAAAACTGGAATCAGCCACAAGCAGAGGAGATTTACACTTAGAACTGAAATCTGATGAACACTGATCTACTCAAGAAGGAAAGAACTCTGGGCATTCAAACAGAAGAATACCGGATCCTAGGACGACCGCACTGTAACTTGCAAAGCTACCTGAGGCACAGCAGGTAAGTACAGAATACTGACTAAGTTGTGGCTCTCATGCTGTGTCCAACAGAATCAGATGCACATATGCAAAGATATCAATGAAGATATTTCCCAGTATGTGCAGATTTAAGTAGCAAATTGTCCTGGGAGACTCCTTAATCACCAGGCAGGGAAAGAAAGGTTACTGAAATCCTTTGAATGCTCAGATTAGGACAAGCTTGAAGGACAGTAAGAGGATCTTTTATCCTGAGGGGCCTACTTCTATATACATGGAAGACACAGAGAAACATGAAGAACACAGGCAGCTGTAACCTATGAAAGTTTACTTTCCGCTACCAAAGTCATCATTTAAATTGAAAGACACAAACCCAAAATAACTAAAATCAGAGGATCAACTTGGCAAAAGAGTCCCTTTAAGGGTACTCACAACTCTCTTGACAAACCTCTGGCTTGACACCTTCATAAACTGATCATTTTCTCATGTGATACTTCTTGAAATAGTGAAGGTAGTTTGCACAACAGGAGGTTATAGCTTTTTGGAAAAGCCATTCAGAGAAAAAGAAAATTAATGGCTAAGAAAAACAGATAACAGACAAGAATCACAGGATACTTGAGGTTGGAAGGGACAAAAAAAAACACACACAAAAAAAAAACACTTATGTTTAAATAGAATTTTCTGTATTTCAATTTCTACCCATTGTCTCCAGTCCTTCGCCGGATACAGCTAAGAATAGTCTGGCTCTGTCTTCTTTACTCCCTTCCACGAGGTATTTTTTCACACGAATAATATGTGAGCCTTCTCTTCCCCAGGTTCAACAATTCCAGCTTTCTCAGCCTCTCCTCACATGAGAGGTGCTCCAGTCCCTTTATCATCTTCATGGTCCTCCACTGGACCCACTCCAGTACGTCTGTGGAGCCCAGCACAGATACAGCACTGCAGATGTGGTCTCATCAGTGCTGAGTAGAGGGCAAAGATCACCTCCCTTGACCTGCTGGCAACTCTCTCCCTAATGCATCTGAGCTTCTAGGGCTATACTAACCCCAAAAACCTCTCCATTTCACTCAGATGGAAAGTACTAAGTGACAGGGAGCATGAAAACTTCAAGTGCATGACAAGGCAAGGTCCAGGCCCATGGCTAGGTGGAGGAAAGCACTGCTTCCCTTTGTTCCTACATACCCCAAAATGACTGTGACTGGTGGTAAATACAAACACTCATTCCACACACACAAAAAGCTTATTTATACAATGAGCAATGAGGTCACATCTCAGCCTTCTTTTCTCTAGACTAGACAACCCAAGTGTCCTCAGCCTCCCCTCGTAGGACATGCCTTCCAGCCCTTTTACGAGCTTTGTTGCCCTCCTCCAGATGTTTTCAAGCATCTTCATATGCTTTTTATATTGTGGAGCTCAGAACTGCACACAATATTCAAGGCAAGGCCACACCAATACTAAATATAGCAGGAGAATCACCTCTTTTGACCAGCTGGCTATGCTATGTTTAATGCACCCCAAAGGATGCCAAGTTGCTTAAACATGTGCAGAGAAGAGCAACAAAGCTGGTGAAGGGACTAGAAAACTTATGTTGTGAGGAGCGACTGATAGGACTGGGGTTGTTCAGTCTGGAGAAAAGGAAGCTGAGGGGAGACCTCATCACTCTCTACAACTACTTGAAAGAAGGTGGCAGCGAGGAGGGTGTCAGTCTCTTTTCTCGGGCGACAAGTGATAGGATGCAAGGAAACCATCACAGGTTGCACCAGCAGAGGTTTAGACTCGATATTAGGAAGAATTTCTTCATGGAGAAGGTGGTCAAGCATTGAAACGGGCTGCCCAGGGAAGTGGTGGAGTCCTCATCTCTGGAGGTATTTATGAGACGTGTGAACGTGGCACTAAGGGACACGGTTTAGTGATGGGACTCAGTAGGTCAGGTTAATGGTTGGACTTGGTGACCTTGAAGGTCTTTTCCAACCTAAATGATTCTATGATTCTATGAATAATGTGACTGCAGTTCTGGAAGAAGAGTTCTGCAATGAGAGACAGATGTGTCAAATACCTGACAGATAGCTGGAGAAGGTCCTGAAAACAAAACTGGCAAAGGCAGTAAGGTCAGCAATTATTCCATGATTATGTCATATTTCATATCGTGGGTTAAGTTTTATAGTTCCACTAGAAATAGATCTATGTATAAATTTGAAGGAGAAGTTACTTCGAAAGGAAAAATTTTAATTTCTTATAAAATGGTGGCTATATGTCAGGTGTTTTTTTTCCAAACAGTAAAATATCATAAATTTATAAGTGGTTTCAGTCCCTTCAAAGCTGCATTTTTTTCAGTAAACAATATTGCACTTAAAACAATAACCATGCTACACTTGGGAAATCTTTTGGACTTGATTTAAAATGCATGACAGAAGCCTATCAGTAAAAGAAGATAAATATGCAGCATGCTGCTGATTAAATCTGACTGAGACCAGAGGAGGCCTGACAGAATGCCTGTTACACTGCTATCTTCACAACAATTGTTACAAAACTCAAGAAATTGAATTCAGTGGTACAGCTAACTTTTGTTTAAATTACTTTAAATGACTTTTCT
Source organism: Anseranas semipalmata (assembly GCA_013399115.1). Classification (NCBI taxonomy): domain Eukaryota; kingdom Metazoa; phylum Chordata; class Aves; order Anseriformes; family Anseranatidae; genus Anseranas; species Anseranas semipalmata. Next base: position 757,603 of record VXAA01006068.1, read on the forward strand.
TATCTGAAGCTTTGTTTTTTTTGGTCTGTTTACTTTTTTTCCAAGGGCTACTTAAATGATTCTGTCATATTAAAGTAATAAAACTAATTACTTGTCAAATTACCATTAAAATTTATCTTACAGATGATGTTAAAATACTGGCCTCTAAAAATCATCAGTCTACACTTTTCAGCTAAACAGCATCATCTTTTTAAATCTCTTTTCCCAATTAAGTATAGCTTTTTTAAGCAGAACAGGTTATTTCTACAATCCAGTGACTTACAACTAATAGCATAGCTGCTAATTAATTAGTTCCTCTCATGGCCTAGTTTCTCCACTAACAGCTGTGCAAAGCTAAAATCTTAACATGGCCAACAAGCAAATACTTTTAGAAATGTTATTCAGGAGAGTAAGAAAATCAATTTATCTATTTAAAGGGAAAAAAAAAAACAAAAAAAAATCAAGAAAATAGTTCATTTTTTGGATTGGAGAATGAATCTTTGCCACCTCCTAATGTAAGTTCTCCTGGTAGAAAGGAATTTAATTATTTATTTAGTCATCTGAATTTTTACACCATCTCAATTTAGTGATCCAACCCAAGGGGCTTTGAGGTTAATGGCAAATCATAACCTTCATTTTAATATCAGAGTTATAGAAGACTACCAAGTTAGGTATCTGTTCTGTATTTCTCAGTCAGAAGGTATAAAGTAACTACCGTAACTATGAGGGTCTAACCCAACAATCTGCTAACCACTTCCCATAAGAATTCTCTGAATTAATTCTTGCTTCAATTTTATGGCTGTGACAGAATGAGAATAATATTTAGTAAGACATATTTTCTTGGTTTTTAAAATTTATGATGTTTTATCACAATTGCAATAAAATTGTTCCAATAATAATTACCTCTGTTCCGAAAAAATCCTTGTTTTTTTTTTGCCTGATTTTATCTGATTTCCTTTTCCATCTCTTGGCTCTTTTTATAACATCATTAGACAGAAATGTTTTCCATTATGAAATTTATGTTCACAATGTTGATATTAATAGCTGATTACAATTATCCTTAATTCCCTCTTTCATTAGGCAAATAATTGGAGCTTAAGTTTTTTAGTGTAGCATATTTTATCTAGTCCTTTAACAATTCATTACTTTTCTCTCTAGTCTTTTGACTTTTCTCGTCTGAAATGTGAACAGTCAGAACCTTGTATTCTATTAACAGTTCTAGGAAAATAATTAACTAAATAACGGTTTAAACTGTCACTAGGTTCTTGGCTCTGATCTAAATGGCTTTTGAAAATTCTTTAGGAAGCTCCAAGTAGCAGTCTCCATTGGAAGCTCACTGCACAAAAATGGCATGTGAACACACAACAAAAGACAATCCTCATCTCAGAATTTATAATCCAGCTCCACAATATGTGAACAGAACAAATAAGGAACTCAAACTGGGGGAATAAACAACAAAATGAGCCTGTTATAATAATGACCAATAGTCTCAAATCATCAGAATTAGAGGATACAAGGAAACAAACAAAAATTTCACAAGTGCCAACCCCACTACAGAAAAAGCATAGTCATAAAATGTTCTGCAGTGTGTTTATCCCAAAGGAAAAATAATGATTTTAATATATAAACTCATACTCATCATCAGGAAAACAACAACATGCTTCTAACATATGCATGCAGGCACTCGTATGAGATCTGTATAATCCGTGTACAAATGATGGTGATTTCTAAGTAACGCTTTTTAACTGATGATCATACAATTGTAAGTACGTAAAAACCAGAATGGATTCCTCATTTTTTGTCTTTTTTCCATGAACTGTTTGCCTTGAAAGAAAACATGACTTCCTTGAAAAGAAGATGACTTCTTTTATTCCTTCAGACAGTTGCTTCTTTCAAGAAATCTGCCAGAGAAAGTTTTCCAGTGAATTGAATATCACACAATAGGAAAATTTATTCTTTCTTCTTTATTGGGATGGTGTAGGGTTCTCCACTGCTCTGCACTGTTTGCTTCCATGTACTGAACCGTTTTCTATGGGGCTGCTACAAACTACATTCCTATTTATGCCTTGGCCCTCTGCTAAAGAGGATACAAACTATTGTTGCAAAGAAACTTTCACTAGTACTCATAAAAAAAAAAAAAAAATCTAAATTCCAGTAAGTGTCTATTATAAAACATTTGGTCTGCCATTTTCATTAAGACAGCCTCTGAAATCTACACAGGAAAACTCAAAAGCATATCTTACTAGGGTACAAACAGTAATGAAATTGTATATGCTACAATGAAATATATAATTACTAGACTAAGTGCCCACTTTGAGCAAAATCAATTAGATTATATAAAATCTTACGGCAGAAGAGGAGGATACACTTATCTTGAAGATCAATTTATTACTGTAATAACTTAATTACAATTTACTAATAATTAATTATTTTATTATTACTACAATAATGTACTGATTTATTAGTACACAAGAAAGAAAACATAAGAATAAGCAGTCAATTTGCTGGATGAAAATTCCCTGCAAGGTCTCAACAAGTTCCTGTGATTGACCCTTGCAGCACAACACACACGTAAATGATCTGGAACAAGGACTGAAACAATAAAGGGACAAAAGAAATAGATTCTTACAGAATTGCACATATATATAAAGAATTTATGGAATTGCACATATATATAAGGACAAGTATGAAGACTCTGTAGACAACATTTTTCACCCTGAGTGATCAGACAATAAAATGGCAGATGAAATTCCATATGGATGAATGAAACACTATATGAACATGGGGAAAAAAAGGAACAGCTAACGTAATAGAGAATTTAGGATGGCTGAATAAGCAATTGCGAGCACATAAAGGAAGAAGTCCTTCTGTTGATAAATTGTACAGCATAGGAACTACGTACAGCTAATGACACAGTATTTTTTCATTCCTTTACAAACTGGCCACCTTGGCTGTCAGGGGATTGATTCCACTATAACCTTGCCTAATCTCCTTCTCTCTCAACTAGGTGACTCAATCAAAACAGATCCTTCTTCTCATCTCCAGCATATTTCATCCAGATTTTAAAAAAATGGGAACAAGATTAATGAATAGGAAGGCCTGAAGAATGTGAAGCCATGAAAAATTTTAGACACAATGGAAATTTACAGAGGATAATAAAATAACATTTGGCAGCTTGTGAAGCTGGAAGTCAGCATGACGAGGACCAGCAAGGGAACTAACTTCCAGAGAGGTATACAAATCTAATTAGCATCCAATGTATTCTTACAGTGGGTGCCAGGGGCTCAGAGCCTTGCTCCATACACAGTTTCTTAACACTTACTATTGGTGGATATTACCAGTAAAACTGAAGTTGGTAGAGTATTTCATCAATTTCTATTATTTACCTAACATTCACCTTTGAAGTGTTCTCCCTGGTTTTCAGAAATAACATCCTCTTTGAAATGAAGAAATTCACATTCTTCCAAAATATTATTTAAGGCTTCTGCAGACAACAATAAGTGAGTTATACTTAGCCATATTTTGAATGTATCCTCACCAAGTAAGAGGAAGTAAGTGTTTTTAAAACCAAAGCTCAGATTCTGATGATGCATTTGTTGCCAATTACACTAATGGAGGTACCTGATGATCAAACTAAAAGTGATAAAAGATAAACTGTTTCAAAAAATAACACCCTATTAAATATAGAACTAAACATTTTAATTTTTTGTTGGGATTTGGTGTGCAAGAATAACATTGGGTAAAACACTGGAATCTGTACCACAGGCAAACAGGAGTTGGTGCCCTGAAAACATCTATTCAGAAATTAAATGAAAAAAAGCACACTGGTAGAATAGAGTACTAGGGAAATTATGGAGGTTATGAAATGATTTACTATGTGTACGATCCCCAAGCATTTTTCAAGTTTAAAAGAAAATCATTAGCCAAAAGAAGGAAGACAACTATGGATAAAAGGATATGGAACAGAAACAAGACAAAGTATGTTGCCATGGCTGAACACCATTCTTTAATGCCTACATGTATCATCAGGGTCTTATTGTCTCATGGTTTTCTCTTCTCCACACAGTTCCAGGTGGCTTCTACCTCTATGAGCTAATAAAATATTAAACAAGCGTTTTAATGCAACAAAATGAACACATATACAGAATTTTATTAAAAAACACAATATTACTGCATACACTACAGCAGACAGAAAAAAAACAGAAAAATAAACATACGTGGTTACCCATCTAATGTGAATTATCAACTAGTCTTCTACCAACCACCATATATTTTACCACTGGTACAAGTATCATACACCATAACATACAAAATGCAATCCTGACCCAGTCCCTCAATCATGCCAACCTCTGAATTTTGACCGTCATAACAGCTATTAGGAACAGGATTCTACTTAGTGATCTTTACATCCAACATAGTCAAAAGTGATCGTCACTTAGAGGCATTTCAAAAGAATGATTCAACTGATCTAGTGTGGACATCTAAATTAGATCTGATGAACTGCCCTCAGGAAGTTATCTTTTCCAATTACCTACAAATAGTTTAAACAGTCAACTGAGTTGTAAATACCTATACCTAGATAATGGTCAAGATAGAGATAATTATGTCTTAAGAAGAAGAAAAAGCTAAGATTTCCTAGCAATTGCCATGTTGAAAGTCTTTTTTAACTCCTGTAGCTCCTAAACTGGCACATGATACCATAACCACATGCCAAAGGGCATCATCTGGCCAAGATACTCTGTAATCAGTGAGAAGATACAATACAAGCACATTATTCTATTTTGCTTTGATCAAGAAGATAAAACAGCAGAAAACAATACAAAACTATAAGATGGTAGCACACCTCAACTATTACAAACTTGGATCTATTCAACTGGAGAACAGATGGAATTTTTCCATTCACAATCTCTTAAAGCACCTCACAACTGTCTCATGGAACACTTTCTCAGTAAGGTGATACTGTTACAATTCAACCATCAGGACAATTACCACAACAAAAACGCTTAATACCTATTTTAACAGTTACACCAGAATAGAATGAAAATTTCACAAATTACACACCAACCTTAGACAACAAGAAAAAACAGAATTTCTGACAAAAAAAAATCTTTTAATCCTAGACCAAAAAATGATCTGGATGATTTAATGACAGTCTAGTCTTGACTACCAAATTGCACCAAGCCACTTAGGCACTCGAACATCTAAAGACTCCTCTGTTTTCAGAGTTAGCTATCCAGCCATTCAGAGCTTTATGCATGTCCACTACTTCTGCCAATTTAGTTAAGATTAGTGAGTTCCCATTTAGTGTCTTCAAACTGACATTTCTTCACACAAATCATCAGAGCAATGTGATCCTGTAGGCATACTGAAAGCATGTCTGGTACATAGTTCAGAACAAGAGAGAACAGCAATTTAACTATAAATGCAGTAGATAAAATGTTTCACATATTGCCCAGTTTCACGAGCTTTTGTCAAAGACAGAGACAAATTCAATTCTTTCAGCTTGACAAAACTGAAATCCACATCCACCATGTTTCAGCAAAGCAAAAGATATGTTTCTCCAGCCAACTAGCAAGCACACCAAAAGTAAGGAAAGAAGTCTGGTTTCTGTTGCCCTGGCCCTTCCACTGGAATTTTTTAGACAGTAGTAATCACATAAAACATCAGTTCTGAAAACAAGAATATCAGGGCTCCTCGTTCATTCCTCTCTTGGCTCTTTACACATGGCCACACAGTGGCACACCCACAGTGAACAGTTCAATCAATCCTCTCTGTAAGGCAGCTAAAAAGCACATTTTATCAGGAGAAGGAAAAGATGACCACCCTTCCTCCAACACTTCTCCTTCAAAGAATAACGTTAAGGAAAAAGAATTAGATAACTAAGTACAAGGAAACAGTTCCAGGCTCTATATGTTGATATTCTGTAGACATCCAATTTAGAGATGTTTGATTTATTTTCTTAAGACATATCTCTCCAGTATTTACATGGATAGGCTAAGACAACATAGTGAAATTTATGTATAACACCCTCCCTCCCTTTTTGCCTGGTGAATATTCAGTAACACCTAACTTCTCCCAAACACTACACAGGAAAAGTAGGTCTCTACCACACCTGTAGGTTAGTTTTGCTGACACTAAGCATCACAACAGCTAAATCTTTCCGCAGATCTTGCACTGTTTGAGCGTCTTCCTCTCTTGATATTCACAAACCTTGTCCAGATTGATAGTTAAGTTTGACTTCATGTATCTCATGGAGAGTGTAGAACAGGAAACTTGCTCTCCCTTTTGAAGGAAATGCAGGATACAGATATGAAAATTGAGAATAACGTGAGTAGGTATTGCTTACTGGAACATAAGACTCCCATTGTTTAGCATGGCATTCATGAGGCTATGACATTTGTTTTTCTGCCAGGGCAAATGAGCAGCATTAAATATACTCAAAAAGTTTATACATTCATGTGTGTATCTTACCTCTCTCCATTCTTTGTTTCCAATGGCTTGTGTGTACAAAACACAGACTGTGAAAGGAAAAAAATGTTTGGTCATTTTCAGAATTGAATGTATTTTTAAATTAAATGAGCTGATTTTGTACTTTATTTTGCTGATGAAATCATGAACTAGGACAATCAAATATTAACATGTTTCCCCTCAGTTTTCAGTATGCCTACCCAGATCAGTGACAATATGGTCTGGCTGTTGCTGCAATGAGCTAATAAATAGGGTGGTTCTAAAATGGGAGGTGACACTTACGACTGACCTCAAGCAAATCACCTAAAATCCTCATGAGTAAAATTGGATAAAAGCAGGTCTTCATTAAATGTGGATGGCCTGGATGGTCTAACTATCCTAGTTAATCTAACACATAATTACCCTAAATTATGCTTCTTTCAAGAGATGAAATTAAAATAAAAACAAATGAGGTCCCTACTAGAAAAAGAGACAGGAAATAAAAGTGGAAAAAGGAAAAAATAATTTCTCAGGTATTCTTCCTTAATTCTGCTACAAATTATTCTCATATATTTAAGTATCTTGCATATATATCACTTTTTTAATTAAAACCTAATAAAAATTGAATCAATGACATTTGTCTACCTAAGCTGTGTTTGAAACACCAAGCAGCATAATCCCACTGGCTTCGCTGTGCTTACAGATCTGTTCTTCTAATACAGAACCCACCACACATTAATCTGCAGCTTCCATCACACGGATTGGTGACAGAGGTACAGTGATTACAATTAGGTCTTCCATACATAGTTATAAGTACCATTATATGTATAAATCATTTGCACTGGAGTACTGTAAACTTTATTTTCTGCAGTTTTGAACTAGTTGTAGCTAACAATTTTAAAGCAATTTGAACCTGAAACTCTCCCCCTTTCCTAAATAAGGGAAATACAGATACGTGAACACCTTTCCGTGACAAATTCTTCTCCTGTGCCAATCATTATTTTTCAGCGGGTTAAAAATAGTACTATTTTGCTTTGCAAGGGTTGCTGCCTTGAACAATAAAGGTAGAAGCCTGGTTTTGTTCTCAATGAAGTCAGAATCATCAACTGACCTAAGCAGAAATGAAGGCAAGCTTCAAACTACGTTTTCTTCTTACTTGGAAGGTATTTGCTCCACACTAAAAACACATTAGGCAGTAGTGAATAAGAGGAAGAACAAAAAAAGCAAGTTCAATATTTTAGCTTGACATAGAAGATAAAAGTTAACACAATTTTTTTTTTCCTCAAATAAGATGAGTCGTAAAAGAAAAAAGCTTTTACAAAAAATTCAAAATCATTCTCTGGAGATGTCTGTCTTTCTCCATTTACTCTAAATGAAACCTTGGACAATCATACTCCTAGCTTTGGTTCCTGCTTACAGTAGGATGAATCCAAAGCAATGAGCCTATTTTTACAGCACCCTTTGGAGTAGATTGCTGAACTATATTACATAAAGAATGAAGTTAAATGGGCAAATAGAGTGAAATGGAAGCTATAACATCAGCTGTGGAGGTGTCTGAAGGTTACTGAATTTCTAACTGTTGTATCTATTAAGATCTGTGCCAAGATAATCCTGGCAGATGAGGGAAATGTTGTCAAAGGAAGTTTCCATAGGTAAAAACAAACTAAGAAATATTCTTTGGTGATACCCTTACTGCTAACATCAAATCACAAAGTCTGTCAAAGATCCCTTCCTCTTTCCCCATTGGCAACTCTTTTTTAAACTAACGCTACCAGTTCTGCAACGACGAACATTTTCCAGTCTTCAGTAGTGGCTTCCAAGAATGCAGATATCTTACTAATTTCAAAAGCAGACAAAATTGTGGATTTTGTCCATTTTGCCAACACCTTAAATCTAATTTTCAATTAAAAATTTCTCGTGACTATAACCCCAGTTGAGAATACAACTGAAATTCATTTGGAGAAAAAGCCACTCTTTATAGATAATGTGCACTTTTGCTACTCAAATATTTCTATTGTCTAGATTTTTCTTAAACATAATCATTTTTCACCATCGATTTCCTGCTTTATTTTTTGTGCTACATCCTGCCCTGTGTATTAGCATTAATACAGTAAATCAAGTAACAATTGTGCACTGCAGCTGTGGAACAGAAAGAATATTAAAAAATGAGAGATTTAATATTGAGGAGAAGAAAGCAACAATACGACTGTAAATTACCCACTACAATCACATTTTCAGAAAAGAAGCATTCTGGCACTACCTTATCTCCCCAGTTTATGAAGCCAAATGAAAGAAGAGCTATGAAAAAAAAAGACTAAAAAAAGATTACTGTTGGATAATTTTAGTCTCCTACTATGGTTGATGAGATGGGAGTCACACAATATAAAAGTGTTAAAAAACGGTAAAGCTCCACCTTAAAGCTAATTCTCTTGCTCTATTCCTACCTTTTGGAAGGCTGTTCGCACCTCTGTCTGCTAATGTCAGCTTCTTCATGGTCAGTTTACTATCATTTGGGTTTTTCTCTTTGGAGGACATATATCCTTCTCACCTTTTCATTTCTGAGACGTTCAGTGGAGTTCTGTTCCCTTCTGTTCCCAGTGACTCCCCAGTGCTTCCAAAACTACAACCCAGGAACGGGATCACATCTCTGGTTTAAGAATCATGTATATACAAACTTAAATGAGGAGAAAAGAGCTAAGAATCTGGAGTATGACTAGCAATTTTCTGCTATTTAGCTAGGCTGCAGACATGGCACGTACTTCAAATATAATTATGATAGACTAATAGCCCTCATCTGTAATATGTATTTTATTATAGGTGCAAGATGCAAGTTTGGCAGTAATACAGAAATGTGCATCTCATAAACTACATTTAAAAAAAAATCAGTCTTAGATGTAAAGAAAAAGGATAATGAAAGCTACAGAAAAGACATACATTCCAGACTTTCTGATAAACACTTCGCAAATTTAGAACAATTTAAAAACTGCTACTTTCTTTTTTCTAAAACTGCTTGCCCCACAGATTGTCACAAAACTGTCCATGTTACTGGTCTCCACTGGTGGTAAGATTTACTACCCTTAATGGCTTCTGGAGAGAAGGTTTCATAGAGACCCTGACTTCATACTAATCACAATTAGCACTCTAAACAACTTCTTCAAAGTCATTTCCAACTGAAAAAATGCAGCTTTTCTGTATGAGCTCTTCCACAATAGTCGGACATATTTACATTTAGTAATTTTAAACTCTAGACACTTACAACAGTGTCAAATTCTGGATAAATTTAATTAAATCTTTCAATGAAGAAGAGGGCAGACATTTCAATGGTTATCACTCAGTTCTAGATTCAGTTCCCAAAATATAGGGTACTTTAGTCTGCCACTCTTATTTTCCCACATTGTTTGGGCCTCCCTTATCCTTCTCTCATCCTCTCCTATTCAATGCATGTACACTTAACTTTTAGCCTGACAACTACTGTAACATCCAAACTGCCCACTCAGTTTTCCCAAACATAGAAACATCTATTCCCTCTCAAGAAAGTCTTAGCCACAGTAAAGTTGGCCTTTGCTCCACGCTGCCTAAACCTTTCCATGATCCCGCACCAAGTTCTAGCAGAAGCTCCCTGTCACTCTTCTATACCTTTTAGGCAGAGCTTCCTGAAGGTCCTTTTGTTCAAAGCGTCATGAGATTCTTCTCATTGTTACTATCTTCCATGGCTAGAACCTCCCCAGGATAATCTGGATTTTACCCCTCCAGTCTTTCGCATGACACTCTTTGTATTATCATACTCAGCAGTTACAGGGCTCCACAACCAGAGGACATTCCATCCTGACTGGTGCTGCTACCACAGCTGCACATCGGTTCAGGTTGGATCAGTTTGGTCAGCCACTGCATGGCAAGAAAATGATTTTGCCCAACTGTCACAAGGAAGACACACCAACTTAGTTAATCTGTTTCTCCTCTGCAGAAGGTCTTAACCCCACCCCATCATGGAAGCACTGCTTTAGCTCAGCCTCCATGAGAGAAAAAAAAAGGGGGGGGGGCTCAAAAATATTGCTAGGAAAAAAAAAAATCTCTGAACTGGAAAGACAGAAGGGTCCAAATTACAGTATATCAGTATATACGACTTGCTCTGACACCACTGAAGAGAAAGCATTGTCAGTAGGAGACTTCAGTATTGTTTAAAATACTTCATGAGTATTCAAGGGCTGTCCAAGTCTGTCCCATCTATGTCTAATAACTCTACATTATTTTGCTAATTTGCCTCTGGGGAGGCAAAATACCAGATCCCTCTTGGCATGAATATTCTAGATTGCAGTGAAGTGGCTGGCATTTGAATGAATACTGAGTAGCAATTACAGTATCAAAAAAGGCTAAGCAACCCTCCTCAGAGAATTGGAGAAATCACAGGTTCCTTTTTATTTTCAGGAGAAGGCGGCTTATGTGGACATGGGAGTCAACTATATTCATGTGTGTCCCTCTCTGAGCAAAAGACCAAAAGGTCAAAATTGAATTTTCACTATCAGTATGATCCCCAGATAACTGCACCGGAGTTTGAAACGCATATTAGAATTGGCCTACTCACATCCAATGAGAGCTGAACATAGCAAGTAACTCTGCATGGCTCTATCTTTTATGAGATCTGATGGTTGCAAATTCAGTGGGTCTAAAAGTGGATCTCATGAAAGTAGTATGATGCTGGGTTTGACACCTTTTTTAGCTAACAGGATAAAGTTACTGTATACAGAACACAAGAATGGCCTTTGTCCGAACAAACATACACTGAGGAAAGATATCCTGCTATACTTTCAAGTACAGAAAAGAATAGCACTTTTTACTACACCCTCATACCTTTCATTGTTGCAGTAGGGCCATATGTCTGCACACAAACAAACGGCACTGGCAACAAACTAATCAGCTATTAAAAAGCTTCCAGAATATTAAAACTAAATCTACACCGTTTTGAGAGTATCCACAATCAAAGCTGCTTTGCCAAGTCATTTCTTGAGTGTGAATACAGTACAGAATTAACAGCTTCCCCCTTCGCTCTTTACAAAGGACAGTAATACTGTCCTACATGTTTTTAAACTGCTAGCCTGAGACAGATAGGCCTGATTGGCAGAATAACTGGATACTCACAATGTGAGCCTAGCCCTCTACAGCACACCATCAATTTGAGGGCTTTAAATAAGCTATTTACCAGAAACAAGAAAGCAGTATGTTCTGAACTGATAGGCAAGGTTACGATGCTTTAAGAAATATTTCCACATACTTCAATTTGAATCTATAAAAAAATACCACTCATTTACTTCTCAGAAATATTTTAAAGATAGATAGTAAGATTTCTTCAGGTTTCCCTGTCCCTTCCCTGGTGTAGGTCACCCACCAGCCACAATCCCTTGGGAGTATCCCTACCCCAGCATGGGTTGCCCACAGACCGTCGACTCTTCAGAAGGCTTTTACACAGAGCATCTCCTTTCAGGAGCGCGTTTCCAGCAGCATACCTTCAGTATGGCTCCGGGACAATCTTCAGCAGCTGTGTCTCCAGCCCCTAGCTGCCGCCACTGCCCTTCTGAAATTTTGGCAGGGGCACTGTGTGCTCCCCTGGCTGGCAGGGGTTCCAGCTGGCAGTGGCTATTCACCTGGCTTTCAGAGCTGACTGGAACTAGCCGTGACAGTCACGGAGTGATTCGTGGCCTCCTCCCATGCAAGTCACACAGCAGTCGCCTGCTACTCAAATCCTGCAATTTATGCCTAATACAGATTCCCACCTGATAAAATCTTGAAGCACTTGTCCCTAATAGTATTTAAGCTTAAAAACTAGACATCTCATCACTTTTGTTGGAAGATGCCTTGATTCAATACAGAAATCCCTGAATTTAATCCATCAGGGATAACATGTCATTGACCACTTCTCAAAACTGCTTACAAAACAGTTCGTTATATGCAAGATACTCAATTCTGATTCTGCATGACTTCCCTACATCAGAGGCATGGTATTGCCTATGTCTCCATTTTCAAAAAAATAAAGTTTTATAGCTTAGAAATGTCAAAGGCACTCCTAACTTCAAGCAGCTTTTCCCCAGGAAGCTGAAGTAATCAAAACTCTATTGTGGAATCTCTCTCAAGAAACTTTTGATTAAGAACCAACAAATAGACCCTTACAAAAGTACTCAAATGTTTCATACTGTCACAAGGCTCAGCATTCAAGTATATCCCATCAGGACATGGTTACATGCCCAGACACATGATGGAAGCATGTGTGTCTCGGGGGTTATTTCCAATGTCAATAAGCACAATCCATGGTATTCTAAGGAAGAAAAGCCCAGGCTTATTAAAAAAAAAAAAAAAGAACAGATAAAAATAGACATGGAGAGTTGTAGGGGAGACAACATGACCCGAGACAACATGACCCAAGACAACATAATCTAATGATTATTCAATTAAACTGCAGAAGTATTTTTATTAACCACTAACAGGAGAGGAAAAAAAAAAAAAAAAAAAAAAAGAAATCTTTTGTGGTCTCAGTTCCCTGATAAAATTTTATCGAGTGTCCAATACAGAAAGGAAGTCACAGATTTTAAAACAGAAGTCCCACCACTTCTAAATTCATTGGCATGAGTTTGTTGGGAAACAGTCATGCATTAATGAAACTTAAGGGGAAAATGGGTGTCACTATCTTACATATTTGAAAACATGAATTCATAAAAAAAACAGATTACTTTTGATCAGCAAAGATCGTGTTTCCCAGAGACAAATTAATGTAATTTTATTTTTCAGTTTTTGACTCTCAGATTAGCAGACAATATGTACTAGCAGCAACAAGTGCTCACAGATTAGCAAGTATGCTTACTAGCTTTGAAAGCAACCTAGAACAACAGATACTTATAAAAAAATTTAAAAAGATTTTTTCTGCATTTATTAATTTTAGGAAAATGTAGCTTGGCAGCTTAACTAAGGGACCACGTAGTTCAGGAAAGCAGGAGTGATTACAGAGTCTTTAAAATCCCAGTTCCCGTAACAGGAGCTCTGAGCATAACCAGCACTGCTTTAAATAATTGTCACAAAGACAACGTAAACCTGACTGACATCAAAGAAACCACCCATCTAATTTTTAACCCAGTGTTTACACATTTGGAATATATGATGAGGAGAAACAATAAAATGCTATATACTTACTTGGATCTGACTTAGAAAACGTATCTCTGTCCAAAAGATTTCTGTTTAAAAAAAAAAAAAAAGGAGAGATAAGTAATGTTATTAAAAGATGGTGAAAAATACAAATCAGACACCAATGTATATACGTTTTTAACAATATTATCAAAAGTCTGCTTAGTTTTCTGCCCTCCTAATGCATAAGATTTACCTGAAGTCAGTCGGCACTGTCCCTTGAGTCTTCTCACCTTTCTTTTTGTTATATATTTTGGATTTGAGCAAATCTAAGCTTGAATACTCCAGGATTTTGAAGTGAAAAGCAACATGACAAGCACATTAAATACATATAAGGGACATAAAGAACAGAAATAACTTTAAATCAACAACTTATACCACAGATTAACATGTTAGTTGAACTCAAAAATTTGGGGCTTCGTTTGAAAGAATGGTTATGAGATCTCAGAGCCATCAGCAAATATCTAAAAGAATCTGTCATGGATGAGCAAGGTAAAACAAAACTAAAGGATAAACAGGACATATACCAAAAATAGGAAAATCCTAAATACCTACAAAATACCTAGGAAAAAGTAGGAAAAACAAATTTCTTTGTTACATGATGCAGTTCCTAATATCATAGCCACACTTCAGCCAGCTGAGAATCATACACAGATGAGACTTACCAATAAGCCTAGAGAAGCAGGACTGACCAGAAAACCATTCTCAGAATACAATTCATCATCCAAACCATTTCATCATCCAAAATTAGAAAAACATTAAAAATAAAATAAAATAAAAAAATCAAATGATTTTGACAAACCAGAAAAATGGTCTGAAAACAGGAGACCATTGAACAGGGACAAGAAAGAGTTATTAAACTTAGGCAGCTAGTTTAAGTTAGGTATTAATCAAGAGCAAAGAAAGCAGAATAGATAATAGCTGGATATACAGCAGTCATGTTAAAATGGTTCTAGGTATCATAATAGACCACGAATTGAATGCAAGTCAAAAATCTTGAGCCTTTGGAAAATAGGGCACACTATTAAACAAATAAATTAAATAAGCAAAACTTAATAAACAAAAATGCCACTCTGGAGTAATCATCCAGTGTTCTTAATACTGGTAATCACTCAATTCAAGCAATAAAGTTTTAGGCACTCCAATTTCTCGCATTCCAAGAAAGACATGGAACCACTAGAGTCCAGAGGAAGCAAAAATCTAGAACTATCTATGAGGAAAACAATGCTGCATACTGAAGCTGATCCCCATGTAGACAGAACAAATAGGAACAGGCTTGACCATAAGCTGAGTCTTCCTCACTGCAAGTGCATAAGTTGAACTTTATTCCATTGTTTTACCATCTTTCGTTGTTAAAGGTGGCCAGACGAGATGTGAAATCTCTGCCACTGAAAGTCTTTAAGAACACGTTAGGTAGCTACAAGTCCTAATGAGTTCTTTGATCCTACCCTGGAGCAAGAGGATGGATTAAATAACTAGTTTACATCCCTTACAACTTATTATTTTTAATAATTAGTGCAGCCTCTTTAAAGGTCACCATTTACTACTCTCATTCAGATCTAAATTACATTTTCATGCTACTGCACAGTGCTGAAATGCATATTAATATGTTGTTAAATATAGGTTTTCTAAGCAGTCCATTCAGACTTCAACAAGGAAAAGATACCGTATCCCCAGTTTAGATATTGCCAAATTCACAATACCAAACAAGAAACATGAAAAAAGATAGCTTTAAAAGAACGGTATATTTTAGCCAAAGGATTAAGAACAGTATTTGTGAATGAACCTGAAGTCTGCACATACTACTTCTTCAGAACTTCTCTAATCCATTCAGAAGTGATATTTTTATATATCCATTTAATTATATTCAGAGAGACTGTATTCAGTCTTAACCAACAATGTGCAAATATAAATTGAAATATTAACAAACCACATAAAAACAGTAATTTCAAGATTCTATTTAATAATGACCATTACAAATTGCTTCAAAATACAGTACAGAAAGTTCTGCAGTATCAGAATTGCCAATCGAAAATGAAAATGGTCTCTTATTTCATTTTAATTATACATACCTAGATATGTTATTAATTCATGGTAACTGGCATTGTTTTTATTATCCCAAAATGACTTGCTATAAAACTCTATAAAAAAATCACAATTAGGGTTATATGAAAAAAATTGCATATTAGGTTATGGTATAGTCCTCCCATGCTCACAATTACGATTCCAAGTAGTTTTAATTCCTTTGCACAAATACTAAGCAATAACCTTATAATCAGTATTTCAGTGTTTGTGTTTTAGTGATTGCAGATTAGATTAAATTATTTTATTCAGAGCTAACATGCTATGAGCTTCTTTTTTTTTTTTTTTTTTTTTAAGTAAGAGTCACTCTTATTTTTTTCTAAGTCTCAGTTTTTCTTCCTCTATGGATTCTTCCATATTCCATTATGTATATTTTCCCATATACATAAGAGCATAAAGACTGGCCACACCAGGTATCGTAAAGCTCAATCTATCCTACTACTCTTATTCCAACAGTGGCAAAAAGTACCTGCCATGGGAAGAGTGTAAGAACAAAGTAAGAATCTGTAACACTTCCTGAGAACTTTCCTAGTCATCAACCATTCACTGCTCAGAGACTTAATGAACTAAAACACTGCCATACAGCTGGTATCCCTTAAAGAATTGTGAGGCTTGAGATACCGAAGTTTAACACAGTAACTCAGGTCAGTCAGGATCACTAATTCACAGTTTTGAATTGATATAGCTTGTAATACCCTCACTTTGACCCTTCAAACATTTTATCATAAACAAACAATGTCTTCAGCAAAGTTTGCAGACGTCTCTGATTTTCCAAATCATTAATAACCAACTAAAATAGCAACATAAGAACTTAGCAGGCTGTTCAAGCAGTGCAGGCGGTTTTGGAAGGAACTTAAAGACCAATGTCAACAGGAAAAAAAAAAGAGTCTGATTTGCCCACTAATTCCTCTAACAGCTCAAGAGGCCACAGAATTTCCTTTGTGCATTTTCATTTTAGTGGGAAAGCAATCAGAATGCTCCTTTAAATATATGAAAACTGCATGGCACAGAAGCATACAACAATCTACAACCAAAACAAATGCTAAAAGCAAAAGGAGAAAGCATATTGGATGTATTTCTAGAACTTTATGTAGTCTTTATCTCCTTAATAGTCAATGGCAATTTTCCTTAGAAAAGCACTGTCTTTGGTAGTACACTATTCTGTCTCAGGAAACAGTCCTAGGAAAACTCACAAACTCAGAAGCTAGAAATGCCAAAAACTTCTGTTAATTCCTCCCAACCAAAATATCAAGAGAAACAGACTTCTATTTCAACTGAAGATAGTGAATATATTCTTTCTATACCCATTATGCCTTTCAGATAAATGATGCAAAAAGAAAAGAAAAGGAATTACTATCAGGAATTACTATCTTTTCTTTTTACCTGGAGAAACACGTACATCAAATACCTACAGCAAAGAAGGCTGGTAACATCTGTGCAGAAAGCATTATTCTACCATCACAGATCACGAAGGAATTCATTTTGCACCTGCCCGGGACATATTCTGGAGTGGACCTTCCAAAACACTTGCAGTAGCATTGATGACTAAGGGGAAAAAAAAAAAGAAAAACAGGAGCCATAGCAATAACGCCTACTTAGTCTACACTGGAAAGTACAAGGGAGATCAGAAATGCTGGAATAAAGATTTCTTTATTTGTATAATGACAGCAATTTCCCCAGGGGGGAAAAAAAAATCAGTAAAAAGAAAAGTTGAAGCATATTTAGCTATGCCTTGCGGAATCATGTTATTCACACAGTTTCACAAACTCCATAAAGATTTGTCAATATAATACAGTTTCTGCCCAGTGCTTTCCTTCAAAAATTGTTTTGTTCTATGTTTAGTGTAAAACTTTCAGATCTCATATTTCTAAATCAGATCCTTTAAGATTAACCTGCTAAGTTCTAGTTAACAGTGGTAGCTAAACAGAAATCATTACTACGTTGCTTTGTATGATCCGAACACACAATACATACATATATAACATATATATGTTGACAAAGACTGATCTACCTTAAAAACTAACATTTACTCACCTTGTTCACGTATACTTTGCTTCAAATTTGACTTTTTTTTAAATGATCAATATATTAATATTCCTGCTCTGCAATTTTTCTTTTAAATTTAACCCTTTGTTAAGCTCAACTGCTAGACTGAAGTAAATTCGATTCCTCCATCTGAAATGACAGAAATCTGGCACTGAAGAACAGACCACAGGAACTACAGAACTGAATATTTTAGTCTGTTTCTTGTTTCAAAAAACTGTGTTCATTTTACTGGACAAATGCTTGTTTACACACTGTTTTAAACAGCTCTGAAACCCTTGATGTTAAAAATGAGATTTACTTCAGATGGATTTGTTAGAATCTCTCCAGGTGCTAAGGTTTTATGTTTCTCTTCATCTTTAGATTATATTTAAGAGCATGCAAATTGTCCTGGGTTTGGCTGGGATAGAGTTAATTTTCTTCACAGAGGCTCATATGGTGCTACATTTTGGATTTGTGATGAAAACAGTATTGATAAAACATGGATATTTAGCTGTTGCAGAGCAGTGCTTGCAGAGCCAAGGACTTTTCAGCTTCTCGTGCTGCCCTGCCAGCGAGGAGGCTGGGGGTGCACCAGGAGCTGGGAGGGGACAGAACCAGGGCAGCTGACCCAGGCTGGCCAAAGGGATGTCCCATGCCATATGATGTCATGCTGAGCACTAAAAGCTGAGGGGGAAGAAGAATGGGGGGACTCTCCTTACGAAAGCGTTTGTCTTGCTGAGCAACCAGTACACGTATTGAGGCCCTGCTTCACAAGAAGTGGCTAAACTTTGATTGCTGATGGGAAGTAGAGAATAATTTTTTCTCCTTTTGCTTCCACGCAGACAGAGTCTTCTTTCATTGAACTGCTCCTATCTCAAACCCACAAGGCGTTTTTTTTTTTTGTTTCTTTGTTTTGTTTTTTCCTCCATCTCATTCCACACCCAGGTAACAGTTATGCATGATGAGCGCTGCTTTCCTGGAAATGGCCAAATAGCTGCTCTGGATGGGAACTGGTGAATAAATTCCTGATTTCACTTCACCTATTAAATTGTCTTCATATCAACCCACCAGTTTTCTCGCTTCTCCCTCCGCCATCCCACTGGGAAGGGGAGTGAGCGACTGGCTGTGCGGTGCTGGGGTTAAACCACAACACAAATATTCTGTGGTTGGGAGATAACACTCAGCAGTTTGCAAACACAAAATTTAGTAACCCATGCAAGATTGATTTTATTTTTTACAACATTGATAACAGCATTGATAACACACCGATGTTTCAGTTGTTGCAGAGCACTGCTTACATAGAGCCAAGGACTTTTCAGCTTCTCGTGCTGCCCTGCCAGCGAGGAGGCTGGGGGTGCAAAGGAGCTGGGGGGGGACACAGCCAGGACAGCTGGCCCAAGCTGACCAAAGCCATATCCCCTGCCACATGGCATCGTGCTCAGCAATAAAGCTGGTGGGAAAGAAGAAGGAAGGGGGGCACATTTGGAGTGATGGTGCTTGTCCTCACAAGAAACTGTTAACACACGATGAGCCCTGCTTTCCTGGAAGTGGACAAACATGTGAAGTAGTGAGTGAATTCCTTGCTTTGCTTGTGCATGCAGCTTTTGCTTTCCCTACTAAACTATCTTTGTCTCAACCCACCAGTTTTCTCACTTCTACCTTCCCGACTCTCTCCCTCATCCGGGGTGGGGTGGGAGTGAGCGAGCGGCTGTGTGGTGCTGAGCTGCCTGCCGGCATTAAACCACAACAACAGTTCATTAAGCAAACACGTTTCTACTTCCTTCACCTAACACCGGGCCCGTGTGCCTTTTTCAAGGAACATCCTGAAAAACGCAGGAAGCATTTCCTCTTTATTTTTCATGCAGAATGGTATCCATTTCACTACTGATTGTATCATAACTGTATTACACTATAGTAGTCACCGGCCCTCAGTTTTAACTGATATCATTGGACTTGCAGCAGTCAGTCCTAGGCAAGACGACATACGGTCCAAAGAGTCTACTTGAGTGAAGAGTCCACTTGACTTCTTGCAGAGTAATTTCACAAACAACTTTTCAGTTGTAGTGCCAGCTTAAGTAGTCACCCTCCCGTAGCTATTTACACTCTCCTGTATTCTGTCAGAACACAATAAAAAGGAAGCTATTAGCCTCCAGATCTCTAGATTCAAAATGCCCTGGACCTAAAACTAGATTAGACAATTTCTCAGAATTTTACCTTCTTGTCAGAAAGACTGGTTCTTTTAGGAAAGGCTCAGAGGTGAGAAACTGGTGGCTCTCCTGACTAAGAGGCAATTAGGGTGATCTCTCACTTTCTGTTCAGATTGTCTCCACTCTTTGGGGTGCTTGAAGGACTGGGAAGAAAGCAAGTTTGCTTATCAGAGATACGTTTAAGAAAACATCCACAATATTTCTTCGGAGAAGTAACTGACTCTTCTTGTTCACAAGAAGATGAAGAAATAATTGTCAGCCTCCCAAGCAACATTCATTGTCAAGTTACAAATACATTGGTTCAGAAGTCACTCTCTTAAGAGAAAAAGGAAGAGGGAAGCACGGAAGAAAGTTGGACCAGCAGAACGTCCACAAGTTTTTATGCCAAAACACAGAAAGCCTTCTCTGGCTAGGTGTACAAAAACGTTTTTAGGACAACACCTCTATTAAAACTGCTGACTACTCTTGGGGGTTAAAAAACAACAACAAAGGAATTGCCAAATTTGCTTACTTCAACATAACAATAGCTTTGCAGCAGTTGTTTTGTGGAAACTGACAGGAAGTACTTAGGTATGAAAAGATACTCTTGCAGATGAAGCAGAGCTGTACAGAAACTTGGGCTGTTCCACTTTAAATAAATAAAAGTCCATTTAGGAACATGTCCTGGTTTTGGCTGGGATAGAGTTAATTTTCTTCCTAGTGGCTGGTACCTGCTGTGTTTTGGATTTAGGAGAAAAATAATGCTAGTAACAGACCGATGTTTAGTTGTTGCGGAGCAGTGCTTACACAGAGCCAAGGACTGTTCAGCTCCTCGTGCTGCCCTGCCAGCGAGGAGGCTGGGGGTGCACAAGGAGCTGGGAGGGGACAGAACCAGGACAGCTGACCCCAAGAGACCAAAGGGATGTCCCACACCATGTGGCATCATGCTGAGCAATAGGAGGGCTGGCCGGGGGGGCTGCTGCTCAAGGACTGGCTGGGCACCAGTTGGCTGCTGGTGAGCAACTGCATTGTGCACCGCTTGCTTTGTTTGTTCTTTTTTTCCCCCCATTTGTTTCTTTTTTTTTTTTTCCCCTCTCTTTCTTATTGAACTGTCCTTAGCTCAACCCATGAGTTCTTGCACTTTTCTTTTACATTTTCTCCCCCATCCCGCTGCAGGTGGGGGGTGTGGGTGAGCGAATGGCTGTGTGGTGTCTAGCTGTCTGCCAGGTTAAACCACAACAGAACATCACAAACTGGTTGAACTCTGCTTCAGCACGAGCCCAACTATTACTTCAAAACAACAAAATGAACCATCTACATTTATATTTCTAATACTGGGCAAGTAAACAGTCTCTAGCTCTGAGCTTCCAGAGACGTATCCTGGGGGATGGCACTAAGGATCCCTGGTAGCCCAAAGATCTGTCAGTTCCATCTGATGTCAACTCACCAGTCTTTTGCCAGCTGCTTTTACCCAGTCCATCCAAATCCATGGAGACTCTGTTCTATTTTAGATATGGTTTCTTTAGGGATGTATAGTTAACATAATGTTTCATTCATGTATAACAATATATAAAGCCTAAAAACTGATTTTGCATGGTTTTTCCGAAACAATTCTTTTAAAGGTATACAAAGAAGTCATTTAGAAAGTGAATGTATACCATCAATGTAATATTCCTCATTCCTTCTCAGCCACTGTGGGGCAGGGAGGAGTCATTGCTTAGATGGGCAGAGAAAGAAAAGAAAATGAGGAAAACAGTACTAATACAAAAAGCCTTAATACATTTGAAGCTGTCACACATTTCCTAGTAACTAATCCTTTTTCTGCTGTCAGGCTTTCCCTTATGTTACCTTTCTGAGGCCTAAGATTGTCAGCTTGAGCTGTGGGAGGGTGCTACAGCGAGCAGCCCACAGGAGGATGAAGCTCATGGTGGTGGCAGTGATGGCGCAAGTCGTCTCAGGAGGAGTGCGATGTTGATGCTTTCTTCCGCCAAACTCTGAGGCTCCCTGCTTGGGGCAATTTTTCCAACGCACTGTTACACCTCCATCTTTCTTTGTTGGTCTGCAACTCGGCTTTGTGTGCAAACCTACTACATATGATGTGTATGACATCTGCCTGCTTCTTGCTCTTTGATCTCTTTATTATTCCAAAACACAGCTCTGCTCACCTCCCAAGTCCACACCTCTTTACCAACCACTGGTAAGCTCCCTACAGGCACCCCATACCCCCCTTTTTATCCCCTGCCTCTGCTACCCCACCTTGCATCCAGTGTCCCCACTTTCAAGGCCTCTATCACACCATGTCTGTGCTCCTCTGCACTACGCCATTCTGTGAGGGTCACAACTATCTCATTCTACACAAAACAACTATTTGCTACAATTATCTATAGAAAAACTATGGTTATAGCACACAATTATACAAGCCAAAGTGAAACTATCTAAGCAGTAGCTACGTGGTCATTAGGAAAACTGCTACTGGAGCTAAGCAAACCCAAACAAAGCTCCAGCTAGGCAGAGACAAGTTCAGACAAAGCCTGACAAGTCTTGAGACCTTACAGAATTAGCATGAAACCTGGGGCCTGTTCCTAACAGTAGCAAGACTGCACCTACAGGGCCACAGATCTGCCTTAAATCCTACAATTCACACGTGCACCTGCGTGAAGTTCAAATAATACAGACACATATGGGAAAACCAAACCATGCAGGCGATCAGGAATGCACCTCCACAGTTGTTTTGATGGACACTGTCACCCATTTATATGCTTTTTTCCCGATACACCAATTTTTCTCAGCTGAAGCCAGCTGGTTGTCTAGGTAGTTTCATTTCAAAGAAAAGAACATGTAAGATCAGTCTTCTGTTGTCAGTCATACATAACCACTCCACAGATTTTTAATCCAGCCCGGACACATACACAAAAAAGCAGGAAAATGAAAACCAGACTTAGTATCAGGGTGAATTTCATACTCTGTACTTCGTATTATACAGAGTTACAAGCTCTAATAATTTATTATGGGTATGCCTTTTTTGATGGCATCTTTCTGCGAGAGGAATTTCTAACAAATGATCAATATTTCCAAATACCAAGGAGGTAGGGATATGGGCTGGAGAGAAGAGATCTTCCTAGAAATCAATGCTTAGGACAATCAAGGATAGAATTAAGCACGCTGTTGGGTACCACAACCACCAGAAAGCAACTGGTTAAGACTTTCAGACTGCCACGCAAATAGAAAGGCAAAAATCCTGAGGTAGTAGTTTTGTTCCTCCATGCAAGAAACTTGAAATTAGATTATTTTCAGAAGTGAGAAGAGGATTTGCTTAATTCCATTCAGCCCATTCATTAATATGCGATTTCTGTACAAATTGTGAAGCAGCATAGGCCTCATTCAAACCACGTACGGGCGAGCAATTATATTTCTGCAGAAATAACTATAAGGAGTTTATGCTGCCTTTCTTTCACAATGTGCACATTGTGCCTGGTATGGGAATACAGACAGTGTAGAGCCCATCCAGCACAAACCCAGAATGATGAGGACAGTCTGCTTGATCTTTCATAAAGCCTAGCAGACCCGTGTCAATATTTTACAAGACTTTTGCCATCTCTCAGATGGCCATGGCATCTTTGATACAATACTAGAAGTCATAAAATGATCAAACTACAGCTTCACATCCCTATAGATACGCAAAAAATTACTCTTAGGAAGATAATTTCTTTTGATAACTTCTCATTGAGTAAATAAACATTAATGTGAGGCATAATGAAACTCTTGGCCTTCCTTGTAAGATGAGGTTTCATAAAGGCTGTGGCTCAATCAGGAGACTCCAGGTCAGCCCACACGGTAGCCATGGGGAGCAGAGATCACCATTGTATAGATCACAACAAAAACTGATAAACTTGAGAGCCCACTGAGCGAGTGACAGTAGAGAAGATGGGACTAGGATATGAAGTTTTTCCAACATTTAACCGGATTGCAATTAACAAAGAACATGACCAGAGAGAGATACACAGGATGGCTGACACAGGGGGCCAGGTCCAGACACAAGATGAGCAATCTCAAATGTCCCCATTACTTCCTTTCTTGTAACACGGCCTGAAGCTTTCCTCCAGCTCACGTGGGACCACAAGTTTCTGCCCTCAGCTGGTAAGCGTAGATTCAAGTCTAGACACAGGCCTATAATCAGTGTGCTACACAAATACACCTTTGGAGCAAAAGGAACAACAAAAAAAAGACCGCATAGCAGGTGACAGGGAAATCTTCATCAGACCATGGATGCATTCCTGGGCATGTGATGGACAGAGCTGCAGGGTGCAGAGGGAGATGCCTACTAAAACAACTGATCGAGACAACAGCAGGCTCCTACCAACACCAGAAGATCCTTTGGGATGACACGTTTAAGTTGTTCTGCCACATTAGATCTGGCCCTTGAGCCAAAGAATACAGATTCCTGTTAAAAATCTCAAGAGGCTTAGAAATCTACATCTTACAAGAGTTGGAAAAATACCGTAAACTTTTTGCCTGACAGATTTTGGCTGTCAGATGACAGATCTGGCTATTACTAGCCAGATACTGGCTAGTAATAATTAGAAAGTATTAAATGAGGATCTTGCTTTTCTAGCATTTGCAAAACTATAGCCAATGCTGGCATTCAATAAGCAATGAGTATCATATGAAAGATTTTTAGTCATAAAGAAACCCTAGGAAAAGCATCAACTGACATCCAAGACATTTCTTGAACTTGTGTTTTTCATAGACAAAGAATTCCCCATGCTATGAGATGCACCTCTCCTATCGGCTGCCTCACAGACCCCGAAGCTAAACCAGGCTGGCCTGCAGAATAAGAAGCAGTGCAACCCCACCTGCACAGTACTGGAACCTGGCTAGTTTGATCACGTTGACAGTATGGGCATGCTGAGCAAATCAGCTTGGGAAAGGCCAACAGATGAAGCACACTGAAACGTGAGCAGAAGTTGTATCCTTACTGAATAATAATAAACAAACAACAACAACAAAAACACAGAGCTAAAAGGACTGCCTAGAATCGGAAATTTATTTTGTGGCACAATCAGACACAGAACCAAACACCTTGCACTGCTTCACTGGCCACTAAATTACACCACACGTACAAACCGGATGAACTTCACATATTTACTCTAACCAAAACAAATAAATAAAGCAAAAAAAAAATCTAGGAAAAAAAGTATAATTATCAGCTGATAAGATCTGATGTAAACTAGTGACAGAATTGGTTCTGCAACTCTGCAGATATCAAGGGAAAATTAATGTAATGACTCAATTTTTAAAGCATTTTTCTCCATATGTTTAAGAATACACAACTGCTAATTATTAAAGAATTTTCAGCATTCACTGAACTTTGCACAGTGGACTCTAGCTGCATTTCACAATTTTGTTTAGCACTACTCTTCTGGAGCTTTAGCCAATGAATGTGTTTACAGATGAATCACAGCCATATGTTACTTGTTAATCTCTGCCCCATTCATTTTACATTCAATTTCGAAGCATGATTTTGCAATCAAAAGCTGTCATTCCAGCACATAAAAAAGGGAATCACCTTGGAAATTCCCATCCTCTACACTTGACATCGAGACATATCAGGATGAGAAACCATTTTTAAAACCGGGTTTTTTTCTTCCTTAAACAAAACAGACGTGGCTTCGGAAGATGTGTACAGAGAAATTAACATGTAAACTATGTCCTGAAATTAGTTATAAATAAGGTAACTCAGATCAGCAATGATTCGCTATGTCGTACACCTGCATTTCTTAACTATCGGATGGATTCTCAAATAACTACAAAACTAAGGTTTCAATAAAACATTGCAGGTTGATGCAAACAATACCTGGAATGAAAGAAACTCCCATTATGCGTGAACTGGGTCAAAACTAGCATAAGAATTCTGACATCCGTAATTGTGACAGGTTATTTGAAGAGCCTAAAAGTAATGCAAAAGGTCCTGGATTGCTTTTACACATAACAGCATGCCTTTCATGGGACCAAGCTTTCTGTGGCTGCTGCTAGTAAACTTTGTGGAGACGGGCAGAACATCAGTGTGTTCATGTGTCAGCCTAGTGGCAGTTTTAGTATTCCAAATTCAAGCTTTCTACACTTCTCATGGTCTCAGCCTTCTTTTGAAATGTTTGGTAAATGGTGTTTGATAAAACACCAAACCATACTTTATTTACTAAGGGAAGAGAGGGAGCGGTCTGACAATTTAAGTTCTGAGCACCGCATTTTTCTCCTCACAGAACTAGTGTTAAGAGCAGTAACTCTCGGGCAGCTACAGCAGAAAACGGAGCAACGCACTGGAGTACAAACTTTGTCTCGTTTCGCATCAGGAAACTACACTAACACTTCAAGTGATCCGCTAGAAGCTGCCAACTCTGCTGGTGAAAGGAAGCGCTGCTCTCCAACTACTAGCACACATTAAGAGAAGCTGTGGAACGTGCATGAAGATATAAACATAAAACCCCACAAAAAATAATTTTAGACCTCTAATGGAAAGTTCTCTGTTTCAGCAAGGGAGAAAGCATTATTTTTGAAATACAGGCAAACAAACCACGGCCAAATAAATGTCGAGGAACAAAACCGTACACCCTAGGTTTTGTGTTACGGGCGTGCATTTTTTTTTTTAGCAGCAGCATTACAGTAAAACGTGACGAGGTAACACGCCCTGTTTTGTAAGAGTTTTGCAAGAGCGCCTTAAAAATATATTAAGGGATTATTCCGGATGGGAGTTTTTTCCTTCCCCACCCGCGGCACTTGGGACAGCTCCAGAAGTTAAACGCCCGCTGGGGAACGCGCTCCGCTCGCCCCGCAACGCGCCTCCCGCTCTCCTCCACCGCCTCTGCCCGGCAGCGGGAGCCGGGAGGGACCCGGCACGGCGGCAGCGGCGGCCGGGCCGAGAGCCGGCGCCTCTCCCCGGGGTCCGCCGGGCTCTGAGGAGAGCGGGCAGCGGGGCGGGCTGGCAGCGCACCTCAGGCTGCTCCCGGCCCCTGCCCGAGCCCGGGGACTGACAAGTGCCGGAGCCGGCAGGGAAGCTGCCTCGCACGGCGC
>VXAA01006068.1:785183-867016 GCA_013399115.1 Anseranas semipalmata
GAGGGGCAGCCGCCCGGCCGGACGGCCACGCTCACACACAGCGGAGCCGGGAAGGGTCGCTGTGGGACGGGGCGGCTGCTGCGGGGGCTGCGGGGCTCCGCGCCCGCCGCTCTCGTTCCCCCGGGCGCCTTGCGCGGAAAGAGCCGTCCTGTCCCGCGGGCCAGCCGCGGTGCGCACGCCGCTCCTCCTCCCCGTTCGCGAGCGAGAGGGACCCCCCGCGCCCAGAGCAGGCGGCGCGGAGCAGCCCCTCGCAAGCGGCGGCTCTCCCGCCCGGCCCGCCTCAGCCCCTTCGCGCCCCAAACTCCAGGGCGACTTGTTCTGGCGGGTCACAACGAGCCAGCAGCTCGAGGGACGACGCCGGCAACGTCTCGCTGCGCGGCGCCCGGCTCCGCTGTGAGGCGGCGGCGGCGCCGCCAGGGGGCGCGGGAGAGGGGCGCGTCCCTGGAGGCATCGGAGGACGTGGGGGTGCGGTGCTCAGGGACGTGGGGCGGTGCTGGGCTGCGGTTGGGCTCGGTGGCCTCAGAGGTCTTTTCCAACCCCAGTGATCCTATGATTCGGTGATCACGTTTCTGTCCCAGAACAATTACCACAAGGTACTTGAAAGATGTCTTTTCACCTTGGCTGTTACACACACTAACACGCTGAAAAATGTGAAATTCACCCTCTCGTGTACTTGTGCGTGCTCGTGTCTTTCTTTAAACAGCATTAATTCAGCCGCGCTGAATCTGTTCAAAATAATTCACAATAATCATAAAAGTTCCATTATCTTATTTCTAACGTAATTTTATGTTTAATTTGTATCCATTCTCATGGCATCCAAGTAGCTCCAAATATTCATTTCTCATCATAGCACTTTTATGAGATGGAAGTGATACCATCCCCATTTCACAGATGGGAAAGTAAGGCACAAGCAAATTAAACACCTGTGTTGTAGTTGTCTGTATTTATAACTACATACATTGTAGTTATACAATACATTGTATTTACACAATATAACTACAATGTCTGTAGTTGCACAATATGTAGGGCAGGTCAAAGATCACAGGATATCACCCCAAATCCTGTACAAATGTCCACTACTCCCCTGGCTGTTTATGGTTCTACACGTAGAAACAAAGGTATTTATTGTGTTTATTCACAAAAGACAAATGTAATTCTGAAGCCACAAATATTGTCAGAATGCGTTCATTCTGAATTTCACCACTGATTTCTTGTTAGTGTAATTCAAGTTAAATACACGATCTCGGGTAGTACATCAAAAAATTATGATGGGAGAACTTGAACTTAGACATCTGCTTAGCTCCTAGCCAACGGGTTAAACAGCGTGAGTACAGAAGATAGTAACATGGTCATGTTTACAGGACACATACTTCCGTGCACACATCTGAAACCTACCTACAGTTTCAGTGGCAGAAACTCAAGGAAGATACTGGCAGATATCTCTACTCAGAAACTTCCATCTTCGTGCCCTGCTTAAACTTCTGCCTCTTCGTTTTCAGGAAGGTGTAACCTGAATTTTCTTTTCTTTCTCTTCTTCCTCTTGTCTAGTTGTTGAACATAAAGCCATTTCTTGTCAGGTATCGCCAAAGTATTTCCTCTGAAATCAGCCTGCTTGAAATATTCCGTGCAGACAGAAAACCACGTGCTTCACAAGTATTCTAGGTGTGTCTGCAGTCAGCCAAGCCAGCAAGCTGAAAGCTGAAATTCCTAATAAAAGCAAATTTAGTTCACTATTATCTTTTTCAATACAGTAGTGTGAAGGGATGGGTGAGGGATTGCTGATGTCTTGAGAGACTAATGCCAAGTAGGAATAAGGAGCTAGATGACTAAAAAAAAAAGAATGGTTCTTAAGAAAACTTTTAAACTCCTTTTCAGCATTATAATGCTGATACTCCCTCTTTCATAATCTGCTGTAAAAATCTAAACTTAATGAGTGGAGCCCATAGGGCAAGTTATGAATAACTTTAAAAGCATGAATAGTTATAATAACTATAATATATTGCTATGTATAACTACTATAATAACTATTGGCATGGATAACCTAAAAGTATATCATATAAGTGTAATATGATCTTATATTCTTCCCTACTAAGCCACTTTAGATCACTGCTGAAGACAGGATGTGAGATTATATGGTTTGGTTTGATGATGTTATATTTTTTTAATCTGATTTTAATGTTTTATTTTGCTTGAAAAATTGTTGATTATTGGTGATTCCATAAAAAGAGCATCCTGTGAAAATAATAGAGGAGCTAAGGAAATTCTTGTCCTCAGTATTGCTGGGGGCATGCCCATGTTCTCTCATCATGTTTAGCAAGGCACAGCTATTTTGTCTTCTAATGTTTTGGCTTAGAGTAAGTACATAGTTCTCGAGCACTAAGAGTGATTTACATGGGAAAGATCAAAACTAAAAAGTAAACAAGAGATGGTTGAAAGATACACACCAATGTGACTAAATATACATTATTGTAATTCCAAAGAGGCACCTTGGTTTTGCTCATTCTTAAATTCCAATGCAGTCTGGTGAGTCAAACAATACCTAAGGATTAGGGCAGTATCTGGAATTTGCGTACAACATAGCAATCAGATTACAGTGCAAATAGAAACATCAGGACTGTTTGTTGTATGTACTACATCAGCATTTGAATAAGATTATTGACCCTGAAAGTTTTGGAGTGGAAAGCAGGATATATTTTCCTCACTTTCTTTTGTGATCGTTGTTTTATTATTGTCAGCTGTTGCTAATTATCAGATGGCTACATATCTTGTTTCAATAAGTGCAACTTAGTTATAAGAACGAGGGACATACTTGAAGTAATTACAGCATAAACCATGAACAAACTACAGATTCCAAAATAACTGTAATGTGTAACTCTGAATAATTTCTTTAGAACATAGCTGTTTCCAGGTTTCAGCAGTATAACCGAACCCGAATGCCATAGGATGCAAGCATTGATTACTCCCCTCCAATTCCTCAGCTTTCTTCCTTGTAGATCACTAACTCGACATCTCAAGAAAAGAAGTTTTATGATTCAATCTTTGCACTACTAAAAACAAAAACACACACAAAACCCAACACAAACTATTCTGTAGGAAGTTAAGGAAGTCTGAATGGCATCTTTTCTTTTGCAGATGTGAAAGAATATGCAGAAGAGTATAGGAATGAGCTTAGAAGTGAGCTTCAGTGTTATTGGAACAAAACAACAGCAATTCTAAGACAAAACCATTTGCATGACAACAAAAATAGTAAGTCTGAATTTGTGATGAACATATATATTCCCTGGTTCTTTTTCAAGTATTTTTTCAATAACTCTCTTGATTAATATCCAGTAAACACCATACTTTTAGCCTGGCCGCTGTCAAACTGATTTTTTCAAGAGCTGAAAGAAGGAAGTGAACTTAGGCATAACTCAGTCCTTTCTGATAGCTGAACATAGCACTGAAACAATGCCAGTATCCTGATAAAATGTAGTTTGAGAATTGCTACATCCTTCTTTCCTGTCTTTGATTATTATACTTACCCTTCTCTTTCTTTGCTGATGCTAGTTATTTTAATCCACTGACCAAAGACAAGACATTTAGCATTTGCTGGAGCAAGTGTCGTTACTGGAACCACCAGCAAACACCAGGGCTGAATCCAGACCACAGGCTTTGAAAACCATCTGTGATACAATGTGTTGATCATTCATCTAGTATGAATTATCTTCTATAATTCCATGATTTTGTAGTCCACTTTCAAAACACGCAAATACTGATGAATATAAAATACTCTGTTTTTGTAACAGTAAAGTCTAAAGGAGGTGTCTGACTCAGGGGTCAGACATAAAGAAGAAATCTTCACTTCTTCAAGGTTTTCATTTTAAATACTATTTTTTTCAAGGGCTTAGATCTGCACTTTCACAGATGTCAAGGAGAATACGTTCATTAGTATAAAGTATCTACACCTGTGTATCAAAGCCTTTGAAATATATCCTTGCTGTCTGCAGGAGAAAAGAGCACCTTGTCACCATGGAGTAAGCATGAGGAAGTTCATGAGTCATCAGTGCAGAAACAAGTAATGATTTCACCATTTCTCTACAACAACAGTTAGTAGTGCATTTGCTTGTATACCTCTGTACTGATTCCATTCTCATCACACTGTATTATCCTTACCTTCACAAGAGCTGGCTATGTTATCCATCACAGCACCTTTAGCACCAGATAAAGTTTCCTGGATTATTTCAATCTTGCTTCCAGTTCGATCCAGGACAGAAGAGACAGGTCATCATCAACGAAACCATAAAGCTCCTTCCTCCACATCCTAAGGAAAGCATTCTTCCATAGAAGTCATAGTCTTTCCAGGTTAAGTGTCACAGTTTTCAGTCTGTTCAAAGTCTCTTCAAAATAGCAAAGACCTCTGATACACTCTCAAAGTCATCTAGAAGTGATGTAATCCATTTCATACCTTACACTTAGTACTATGTAATTGAGTCTCTTCATCAATGAATAGAGAAATTTTAGATCTAGAAAGCACATTTCCTGATTCTCATCTCAGAGTGAAGCATGTACTATGGATCTCAAGTTCTAATCATGTGTCTTGGAGTATTTTTAGTACTAGTTTTTAGCAGCCAATGAAGTCAGATTACAGTTTAGATTTCAGTTTAAGGAATCATACTTTTTGAATGAAGAACTATTGATACACCTTCAAAGGAGCCATGGGCCAGACTGATTTCATTTCTGGACAAGTTGCCAGAAACATGTAAGGATATGTTTAAAGCCATTTTTCTAGAAAGACAACTCATCACTATCTCATGGCAGCAGACAATTTCAGGTGCTGCTAAAATGTTTAGTATGGCAGCAAGGATGGTGACAAAACGATTGTCTACATAAAATTTATCTTGAGAAGTCTGAATAACAATCAAGGGCTTTCAAAGAGTATAAGATCAGACAGCTCCAAAATGAAACTTCAATATGTTTATCACAAGATCAGCTGAGCACTTAAGAAAAGTATCTTAACTTCAGAAGAGGAAATCTACTTCTTCCTCTTCCATCATTTCCTGTGTTCTTGGGCTACCCTTAAAAGATTGGATTTCTTTTTTTCCACCCTTCCCTGCCATGCCCACTCACCTCTAGGCCTTCATATTTCAAAGAAATTTCAGCTAGATTTGCATAAAATATGTATTACAGATCTTTTAGTAATAATATACTTTACAATTTCTTTCTCTGCCTAATCTCTACCCACATCTTTTCCCTCAGCTTGCTTCCAGGGTAAAATCACTGCTACTGCTTCTAGATAAAATCACTGCTACCATTAGGAAACACAGCTTTGCAGATGAAGTCTTTGTGTATAAAAACTTGCTTTGTGTTTAAAACTTGCTTTGAGAATTAGCTAATTTGGAAGAAGTTAGTGCAGACAGCCTCTACAGCTAATCAGTATGTTCTCCACTGTATTTTCTTCACAGGAACTAAAGACAAAAGCAATTCTCTCAGAAAAAAAAAAAAAAAGAAAAAATCATTATAGTAATTCTGAACCAAGGAGCAGCAGTACTCAAACCGCTACATTAGAACATCAGTCAGGTTGTGCCTTTCATTAATCATGCACATGACTTCTTCATGTGTTTCTTAATACCATTGATGAGACTTCAGCTTGCACTGTTTAGGGCATGGAAGAAAACAGTATCTGTGCCAAAATCAGCACAAACTGAATCTTTGAGTATAGACTGCACCACAGATTTCATCAGGGAGCACTGATTGCTGATCTATTACCTACCCGCAAATATTCAGACAAATGTGTGCACGATGAGGGTGATAACCTCGTATAATCTAGGTAAGTGTTGAATCCACTGCCTATCAATAGTCACACACAAATATATAATATGGATGATATATTCAGTTCATGTATCATTTCTACTTCTGACAAGGGTCCCCGTCAGGGTAACACTGTATATTCTAAATAGCCAGCAAGAAGCAAAACTAAACTTATGTCAATTGCTTTTTAGCGGTTTCTTTCATGAATTTCTCTGTGTAAGCCAACAGAGTGGAATCTTAAAAGAACTGCCACCATACGAGCCCATGTAGTGTTTATTGCTTCACCATTTTGAAAAAAAAAATGGTGCTTTTTGTTTGTATTCTTTCAAAGATAAATGAAATTTAAGCATGTTGCCAAGTCCCTCCATGTACTATTTTTTTGTGTAGTTAGGCTTACAATGAAGTTCTATCCCAAATTCATCTTGAAAGCTGTACTGGATTTTTACGTTTATTACTTCATTCACTTCTTGGTTCTTTTCTTCACAAGATTACACTTTTTTTTGTGTGTGTGGAAGAAACCAACATATGCACTTTTTGCCTAAATAGAACATGACCTACTGCTTTCATAGAGGAAAAACTTCACAGCTCCTTAAGTCTCTTTGTCATATTTGATAGTCAACTGTTAAATGTGTAACCAGAAAGCTCACACCTCTCCCACACTATGGGATGCTATCGTCTGGAGTCTGGGAAGGGAAAGAATTGTGTCAGAAAAGTTTTGTGAAATCATGAGAGGTCTGTTTTCCAGCTGAAAGACTTTCTGAGTGGATAACAGACTATCAGGACCATAGATGATCTCAGTTTGGCTTTGGCAATCGGTTTTAAATCTCAACCTACAAGGACTCAAGCAACGGTAAGTAAAATACAGAAAAAAAACCACTCCTGTAATTTTCAATCATTATTTCTTGATAGGAGCTTTAAGGTTGGATGCTCAGTCTGGCAATGCAGGGTTTGGTGTCTTTTATCTGTTGGCTTTCACCTACAGAATAGGTGTCCAGCAGCAAGATCTTCTTTTTCTGTCCACTTACCAGAAGCAAGCTCCGAAGTGTACACACTAACAATTTGAGAAACTGGTTTTAATCACTTCTGAACTATACCTATGAACTACATTTTCTTACGTTACAGCATTTATTTTGATTGCATTTCATAATGACAGTTATAGTCCCAGTTACCAAACACTAATTTATAGCACAGGTTGATTTTGCATTATTAATAAACAATCAAAAAGACAGCGTGACTTATAGTAATTACATTTAGCATCTCACTGAAATATCTGGAGAGGAAATAAGTGAGAATTTCAAAGAGCCATTTCTCTTTCTTTCATGGAAACAGAAAAGGACCCAGGATGGGCAAAGTGAAATTTTTAAAAAATATTACTTATTTTCTACAGTCATTTATTCCATCTTCTATGAATTTTAATTTTATATTATTTTCCATGACATTAAAATACCTAAAACAAACAGTTGACAGCATATGAACTGTCTTTTGGAAACACTGTCCATCAGATTTTCGCCATTTCATGGCAACATTCAAGCAATTAGGGTTTTAATGAGGCAGAAAATTTGTAGCTCAAATAATGTAATGAGTTTGACTGTCTTCCAGAACATCTATGGCACTAATGCAGGAATGCATTTAACCATATGCTTAAATTCATGACTGTGTTGTTGGGCAGCAGAAGTCTTCCTGACTAAAATGAGGTGTAAAACCACACTTAAAAATTTGTGAGTTTGGGTGATTTCTCGTACTATTTCTTTGCCTGTGAGAAAAGTACTAATATGATATTTCTGTTTTCTCACCTCACTTTCTATTGTCTCAAAGTACTTATTCATATTCACAAATTATTCAAATGAGCCCTGATCCATTACTTATTTTCGCTTTTGAAGTATCACTTAAAATTGCACAATATTTTTCAAATGGGAGGTAAATTAGATTCTGTTACTTAACAGAATATGAAAGATTAAACTGCATCAGTACCGTAGTTTGAACTGTGCTGGTGGCTGTCAGGGCCTCTAATTCTATATCTATCTGCAATAAATAAGAACCTTTTGTTTCTCTTCCTTTCAGAAGGGACTTACCTTCTGGTAAAAATATGTTTTTCCTGAAGTGATATCATGCACATTATTTATCCAACTGTGGCATAAACATTCATCCTCAAAAATAAAGAACTAATTAGTTTGGGGCAATTGCCAGATACCAGCAGCATACATTCCAGAGTCACAGTAGCAAGGATTCCATGAACATTTTTGTTCTATTTAGGTAACCATAGTACAGTTGTATTAAAGTTATCCTGCAAAAAATATACTGGCTAGCTGTCAGGACAACCAGCATTTGTCAAAGCTGAGAGAGTAACATCATGAACCCTTCACTTCGTGAAAAAAATATGCAAAGCAAAAGTAAATGTCTGATTTTAAAATATTCACATGGATTGCATCCTTAAATTTCCTCAGAGCTAAACTCAAAACTCCATAAAATAAAATATATATATATATAATTTATTTGAATAGTGGTTCTTCATTTCATATTTACATATTAGATTGAGAGGACATGAGTCTCAGGGGAGAGCCTTATTGCTCTTTACAACTACCTCAAAGGAGGTTGTAGTGGGTTGGGGCTTGGTCTCTTCTCCCAAGCAACAAGCAATAGGACAACAGGAAATGGCCTCAAATTCTGCCAGGGGAGGTTTAGGTTGGATATTAGGAGAAATTTTGTCTCTGAAAGGGTTGTGAAACATTGGAACAGGCTGTCCAGGGAAGCAGTTGAGTCACCATCCCTGGAAGCATTCAAAAGACGTGTAGATGTGGTGCCTAGGGACATGGTTCAGTGGTAGACTTGGCAGTACTAGGTTAAGGGTGGGACTTGATGATCTTAGAGGTCTTTTCCAGCCTAAATGATTCTATGATTCTATAAACACTGAAAAATTAAGTTTGTGAATTCTGAAGCTCTAAAAATGCAAATGAATGTTACTTTGTATGACTAAGAGAAAAATCAGAAAAAGAGTGATTCTTAAATGTACTGGATGTCTAAGTCAATGCAGAAAATTAAACATCCTAGGCCAAATTCATCCTAATAGGAACTCAACAGAACAGAAATGAACAATGAACTAATTAACCCTCTTGAGTTTAACAGATGTTTCAGTATAAATCAATATTTTACTTTGAATATTAACTTCAGGTGCTTAGTCATTTAAGTTGTTCATGTACCTTTTCATTGTGATATAGTTAGCACAGCTATGTAGAATTATATAGCACATTTAGAAGAAGACTGATTACAAAACATACTTTTAGTCCAGTTTGTGTATTTCCTAAGAAATATAAATAACACTTTAAAAGATCAAGGCATTTTAAAAGTTTGTATTTCTAAAAAGTTTTTTTTAAAGCCTTTTTGAAGAATATTATTCATGCTTCAGTATTAATCTTTACAAAGAGCAAGGTTGAGCTCCTAACACAAGAGTAAATTCTTTATACATAATTTCTGAAGATGTATTAATCCTACCACTTAGTCCAGTTTTAGCCTTGCAACATACCTAATTCCAACAACTGGCCTGTGAATTCAATACTGTATTAAATTCCTCTATTACCCAGCATCTTGTTGAAGCAGACTCCTAACACAACCATCATCCTCAGTGCCACCTAGATCCCAAGAACTGGATCATGAACTGTGCATCTA
This sequence comes from Anseranas semipalmata, assembly GCA_013399115.1. Taxonomy (NCBI): domain Eukaryota; kingdom Metazoa; phylum Chordata; class Aves; order Anseriformes; family Anseranatidae; genus Anseranas; species Anseranas semipalmata. The sequence goes on from VXAA01006068.1 coordinate 794,634, forward strand.
TATCTGTATATCAGAAAGGCTCCCACTCTGTTTTTGTTGAAATGCAACCCAGCATTCCTTTCTTAGGTCTTAGCTCTGCCAGTAATCTTAGATTACCTTCTACAAGACTAGCCCTTGCCTTGGCTTAACATTGGCTGAGAAGCCACCCTCACCACAGAAACTCAGTATGGCAAGGAAATGTTAGCAGTCATGCTTCAAAAATTACTTTATCATCCCTTTTCAAATCAAAAACACATTTTACCTGACCATTCTATGATTCTGATATGTATCTGTGCTAACCCTAATCTATATTTAGCCTTGAATTAATAGTCCTTCTTAAGAGAGAATCTAAATGAAGCAAATCAGTTATTCTTCATTATTATCTAAAGCTTAATCTGACCTTTTAAACGCAGTAACTTTTATTTTACTTACTGCTGTAGATGTCTGTCCAACTTTAAATCTAACAGAAACCTGAAATATGGCTTTGCATCATGAGACCATCTCAGCATGACAGCTAACTTAGCAGGAAAACCACTATTTCACATTGTCCAAAAAGCGGCATCGTGCTGTTTTTATCACAGAATCATATGATCATTTAGGTTGGAAGTGACCTCTGCGTTTCATCTAGCCCAACCTCCTGCTCTCAGCATGCAGCCACCGCCTCTTTCAAAACAGCTTGATGTCTCAACACAGCCCTGTGACACAAGATGTGGATTTGAGCTGCCAGGCTCAGGAAGGAAATGAATATGTTTCAGTTTCAAATCACTGCACTTGTACACAGAAGACAGGAGAGAAATATGTTCTTCATGATTTACAGGAAAAGTGGACCTTATTCTGTCCTTGAAAGAACAAATATTCTGGGGTAATGCAACATGCAACAAAATTCATCTGTCATGGAGAGTGGTGGGATTTCACACACAGTCTTGTTTTCAGTATTTCTTATAAGGTAATTCTAAATAGCTGTCTTTTCCAGGTGTCTATATGCTCCATTTAAGAAGTGTAGACTTCTAACATCATAGGCTTCAAAATTCTTTTTAGGGGCAGAATCCTAAACTATAGACGCTTCAAGAAGTAACTTCTGGGTACCAAAGTCTTTTCTGGACTTGGTATTTAAAATTCTGTCCTGACTAAAGTAATGTAATAAGTATGAAACAACTAGATCACAGCAGAGTGCTGAAGAATAATCAGCATACAGTTATTATTAGTAGTTCTCTGAATTCCCTTTGTGCTCTGCACTGTCTTAGCACTGGAATTGTTCCTGTCTCAAAGAGATTAAATTAGGCTAAGGTTCAACATGTGAATTTTAAAGATAACTGCAGAGGATGGGCAACAAAAAGCACACGGAAAACAAATAATGCCAGATAATTACTTCTATTGATAAAATCAGTGAATGGGGACAATGTAATGTAATATATCTAGATTTTACTAAAGGATTTGATATAATTTCTCACCAAATGATGTGTTGATTAAAAATTAGCACTATACAAAATGAATGCAGCACATGCTAAAAAGATTATGACTCAGAAAATAATTCTAAAGAGCATTTATAATGGCGTGTTTTGGGATCAGTTCTATTCAATGCATTTATCATTTACTAGCAAACTTCACAGATAAAACGTAATGGAGACCATTAATAAGGAAAAAAGTAGTTCTATCAAGTGATTAGGATTTTATGGTAAACCAGGTTCCCTGGTATAGTGGTATAATGTAACAAAATGCAAACATTCCTCTAAGACTCAAAGGTACAGATCATGCACGTAATATGCGGAGCTCTGCTTTGGAGAGCAGAATTTCAGAAGTGGAACTGGAGACAGGGTGGACTGCAGCTGTAAAGAATTTATAGAACGGTAGAATAGGAGATGGCGTGTGCAGCCCCTTCCCCAGACACTTAAGACAGGAAAATTTTTTCCCCTTTACAAACAATATTTTGCACACGAGTTTAAATAATAGAAAGTTTTAAAGGACTGGGTGAGAAACAATTTGCAACAAATAAAACACTGGCTACACTCCGGACCACCAGCCACAGCCCTCCTCCTTTAGCCATGCTCCACTTTTCACCATATAATCCACCTGATTACGGGGTGTCGAGCTGGTGTCCCAAAAGACAGAGCATGGCTGGTGCTGCATCAGCTCCAAGTGTCACCGCTGTGCTTCGGGAGAAGCCAGAAAGGACCTTGTCCCCTGGACTTCGCAGCAGCAGGTGGCTGCTCGTTCCCCTCGCCGCTGGACCGGCTGGTCGCTGCTCTGCCAGCTGTGCTCCTGCCAGCTGTGCGAGCTGCGTGCAGGCTGCTCCTCCCCGTCACCAGCAGGCACAGCGGCTGCTCAGCTCTGTCAGCTGCAGGCTGCTCTGGTGGTGCACTGGATTATTTCATGGAGCATTCCCTGAAGTGCCTTGGCTCTTAGGGAAGGCTCAGTGGTGCACGGGAATGCAGTGAAGTCATTGCCACAGAGCGGAGAGTCCCCAGATACTGTCTTAGGGAAAGCTTCAGTCCCTCTCCTTGGGTTTCCCTGTCAACTCTGCCTACTTCAGCAATTTACTGTAAATTGTTAGGATTGCCCAGCCACACTTCTCTACACAGCTTCAGGCTTATCCAAGCATTGAAAAAAAATAATAATAAAAGAAAAACAGGCAATGGTTCCCTGTGCTTATATTTAACACACACACACACATACAAAAAACAGCAAAAATATCCCTTTAAATAATACTTCAGATTGTGGGTTTTCTCTCATGTGGAGTATTAGCGCTGCAAGAAATAGTCCTAGATAGATGTTTTTCCTGCAGCTTCAATAAAGTAGTTAAAACATGGGAGTTTTTCTATATGAGGCATTCACTGCAGGACTGAAGCAACAGGGGAAGAGCAACCTTGTTAGGCTGCATCAGTAAGACTGATCATTTGCCTACTTTGGGCTGATTGTCAGAGCAAGATTAAGGAGCCAGTTATCCTACAAAACATTACAGCTGACCTTTAATCTGCACCCTGCAGTAGTCTTAGAGAGCACTTAGCTGAACCAAACCTGACGGACAGGCATAGCTGTCATACGTACGGGGTGCGAGTACCTCCCAGATTTAACACTTTAACAATCTGCCTTGTTCTTCACTTACTCAGATTACTTACATTTAAAAATTCCTTTTCAAAGGAACTTCAGAAGAGAGAGATCACTCTAAAACTAGTGTGATGGATTACATGTTAGGTTCCCAGAACCAGGCAAGTCTGGAAGCAGAGCCACAGCTGAATGGGGAAGAGAGGAAAAGCCATCATGCACCAGCAGTGCTATTCTCAGCGGTGCTAACAGGAAAACTGTAGCACCTTGTCCTGTCTCATAAATCCCTCGCCCACACTCCTGCAGGTCCTTGCAATCACTGTCTCCCTTCTTGTCTGTCAAGGAAACCTTTATGAGTAGCATAAGCTACTTTATCCTTGTCAATGCTTTTTCAGTGTTGTGATTTCCTCTATCTTTCTATACATTTCATAATGAAAGACAGTGTATGGAAGACTATGGACCACTTACCTGCTTTGCAAAGCTAGTTCGCCTGGGAACTTGCAGGGGCTGGTTCCTGGGAAGCACAGGAGCCCTCCTTCCTGCACTCCGTTAGGGACTGATCTAGGGAAAAACAATTCACAGTAGGATTGCCAATCTGATTGCAGTCTGGTGCCCAACAATCTGAACAGCTGCCATGTAGAAGCAGTTGAAACTCCATGGATGGAAATCATCCCATCTAGGATTAGATGTCCACAGTGCGGGTGTGTACCTGGGGCTAGCTGTCTAGGTGCCTACTGTGACCAATGACACCTAGCAAATGCTAGCAATAGCATCTCCTAGCCTGTGCTGCAGGTGCCTAAATTTAAGCAGGAAGAATCTCACTCCCTTTTTCTTTATTTCCTGTGTTCAATAAGACCAAAGAAATCATAGCGCGTACCAATAAGCCCATAGCAGTTCCTGGTTGTAAATGGTACAAAGCAAATAACATTAAGAAAAGCAACTGTAATAGGTTTGACTTGTTAAACATATGCAAGCATTGGTTGCATAGGAACTAACACATAAAAGTCATTGTAATTATGTCAGTGATAATAACAACTACAGGGAAGATTAATTTCTTGCTATCTCTAAATTAGCATCTTCTATTTTCTAGAGGTGGAAAAAGAAGAAAGCATGGAGAAAGCATTTGCTCTTGAAGGAGTGGATTTTAAGATCTACTTATAATAAGATAATTACTGCTTTTTAAGGTTCAGCAGGAGATACACTTATTATGTTTAATAATGGCTCTATTAAGAACACAGAGCCAAATAAACAAGTCTCTTGCCTCACAGGATTTACAATTAAGGGGTGTGATCTGGAGCAGTGGAAGAAGGAACAGCAAAGTAGGCAAAACTGAGAGATAAACTGCTCTGCTTGAAATCTGAACACAGCAAAACAAAAGGCTATTAAAGAATATCTGAAGTAGGTTAATGGAACTATGTCATCCGTACATGTAAAGCATGTGGTAGCATATATTTTACAAACCTGTGAGCATCATTAAAGCAAAATTTGAAGTCATGTTTAAAAGGATATCCTTCACAAAGCAGAGTTTCAGTAGTTGCTGATTTGACCTCTGCACCTCAAAACAAAGTACCATAACGGTATTATAAATGTAATATTAAGAATCTTAAAAGTTGATTTGCTATCTCAGAGAAATTAGCATTAGCAGGCTGAGCTAATAAGGAGGAAAGGGGAATGCCAGGTGAAGTAGGAAGTATTTTAACACTCCGCTGGGAGTTCTGGGTTCACACCATCTCTCTGGGGCTGAAAGTTTTTCCAATTTCTGTTATAGATGGGGTTTCAAAGGGGAAAAAGGCAGCACATTTCACCAGTCCTTCCTGACAGGCAAGGGTGAGCTCAAACAAAACAAAACGAAAAGCCCAAACTCCTCTGTCAATATTTTTTTCTGATTTCTTCCTCTCCCTTCACTATTTTTATTAATTTGCAGGGAAAACTTGAAACTGAAATTTTCAAGCTTTCTGAGCTGCTGGGCTAAATTTAGCCTTGAAGCTGATGTCTGCCTTAGAAAGCAATACAATGCAATAGAAGCAAACTGCAGAGCGAAGGGCTAGGGGCTGAAGAGCCAACATCTACCCTGTATGCTTTATGGCGGATTTACTTCCACATAGCCTGAATGCTCCTCAAGGGCTGGAGTCCACAGCGTGCTCTCCTGGAGCACCTATTCTGGTTTAGCTTCGTGTGAAAGAAATTCCCTTTTTATGCTCCTGGACCCAAATGCAATAAATGGGTGCAGGCAGGAGATTCACTTCCAAAGCTCACTCCCCATCTGAACTACAATGCTAATATAGGTGCACCTTTGTCATATACATTGATTGCAGAGGACTTGCTAGCAATTCTGTGGATGACCCAAAAGATTAAATTTAACCCTTCAGACAATTTGAAATTAAGAATACATGCAAATATTTTATATAACATCAGTTTCATGATTCCCTTTTAAATCCTAAATAAAACATCCTGTTATTCTAACGTTATTGCTAGCTTAATATGAACATTTCATGTGCAAGTATATTTTATGAATATATAAATAGCTACTTTTTCAAAACAAGGCTCAAATGTGTAGCTGCAGGTGATTCACTAAGAAGGAAATTCAGAAGCACTTGCAATACCTGAAAAAAACAGTCGTCTAATAAGTATACACAAAAAAAAGGTTCATCCTCATATAAAAGAAATCTTGAAGACATAACAGTCATCTGCCAGTTGTTGCTTCATGGTTTGAAGTTCCCCTTAGATGCTGAAAAACAGAAAGCATCTGTTTCAGATAGGCAAAAAGACTCCTGGCATCTCCCAATAAGCACTGTTTTTACTTCCATAGCTTTTCATCTACATATTAATTCTAGACATTGTAAGCAGGAGTTTCTCAAACGCCTTCTCCTTTTCTAGCCTCTAAACCTTTATGATCACATGAAACATTAAGAAACAATGAAGTGCTGCGTAGTTTGTGCACTATATTATTTTCTTTTATGTATTACTAAAGAAAAAAAAATATTGTTTCTTCTCTGCCATAAAGTACAGCACCTCCAGCTCCTTGGTCTAAAAACACATCAGTCATGAGGAAGTGCTCTTTTGTCTTTACCAACTTGGCAATGGCTCATAACAGTTATCCTTTCAGACTTATCCAATTGAAAAAAAGAGAGGAACATTGCAGGTATCTTAAAAATTATTGTGCAAAGTTTTATATATGTGTACATATGCATATATATAGATCTGGTAATTGCCACGCTTTTTATCCGTTCAGCTTTCTCAGAATTGTTCTCCAGTATGCATAATCAAGCGGTGAAAAATGATCAACACCATTTCAAAGGGCAGAGAATTGTGCTGCTTTCCTTTTTGCTTCTTCTGAATTTCTATTAAAAAAGACCAGTATTTTATCTTGGCTTAAAAATGGGTTTTTAAACTAGACATTTAGAGATCTTTTATGGATGATTGGAACAGTATCATGACATAAGAGTGTACCAAAGAAGTATTACTAATCTGAGATGTGGACTTCCAGTATAGAGGGAAAAAAAAAAACACAAAATGATGTTATTACTGCTTGGACAGGGTGGTCATCAGGACCAACATTTAAAGGAAGAGGCCCAGATAGACTTTGAGCAGGAAACCATGGGAAGACTGAGCAAAACCCTATGATCACCTAGCAATGAAGACAGGCTCTGGAGAAGGCGGCTAGCAATTGACAGGATATTTCTCATGACAGTTTTGTTATTAGTTATTCAGAGATCACAGGTGTCCCATAAAGTAAATGTCTCACTTGATGGACATATTGTAGTCTAATCAATCCTGAAGATGAAAGGAACCAAGGGGACGCCAAGGAGTAAAAGTATGGTCAAAGAAGAGAAGGAGTAAAATAGTGAGCAGCCTTTCTGCTGCAGCCAGGTGTGAGTTTGGTAGCATCCCAGAACACTGAGCTCTGCAGTGCTCTGCGGTCTTTCCTTTGTCACCAGGCATGGTAACATAACTGAGAAGAAGAGTTGTATTTCACAGCATTTTTCCATTTAAGAGGGAGCTCAAACAATCCCTGGATCTGCAGGAGTTTGTACAAGGTCAGTGGCACGCTCTAGCTGATCATAGGGTTCTGCTCTGTCATTTCCATGTGAGTCTTTCTCTGTAGTGCCACTCTGCAACAACCTCTAGAGACTTTCTAGTTACTGCTACAAGGTCTACCCTGCTACCAAGGTCTATCCCTTCTAGGTCCCTAGGAAAAGCCTTCCCATCTGTCTCAGGCTTGGTGCTGCTCACAGTAGCTCCCAGGCTCTGTTCCTGCTGGCCTTGTCCTCTCCCTTCTTCTGCACTCTCGGAGCTTCTCCAGCTGACCATGTTTAGTTGCTCTCTGGGAAGGACACTTTCCTTCCCCTCTTCACGGCTTCCACCAAGCCCAGAGTGCAGCAGCCAGGACAGTGCATAGGAGCAGCTGGGGAACCCCAGGCTTGCTGTTAGAAGCGGGGGTGTCTGCCCAGAATTCACAGGACTTCCTCAGTTTATGGAGTGATCTCAAACAGGAGAGGATAGCAGAATACTCTGCTATACATGTTTTTTAATTTGAGATGCTGATAGGACGGCTCCTCAGTGGCCAAGGGGCAGTGGCTGACACAGCATGACCCAGGAGCATTGCTAGGGCTTTCAAAGGCAGTATTTTGCATCTGCAACAAGTTTTAACCCCAATAGTTTATTAGGCCCCAGAGAGAGACCCCAATTTTGTCTGCACATCCTCTGGCACCTCTGTTTCCCCCTTGTGATGGCAATGCTCCCTGCAAGAAAAAGCCCTGAGAGTCTCCTCTCCTCAGAGGAAATGTGCTCTTCTCGCCTTCGTTTCATAATCCTTCACAGCAGCATTTGCATTTTAATGTGAGCACAGTGACAGGTCCTGAGCCCAGATCTCCAGCCACCTGCACCCAGGGATCTGGGAGCAGGGAAGCCAAGGTGCCACTTCACAGCCCGGAGCTTCCATCCTGGTGGGACTTTGTGCTTGGGGACGTCCCAGGGACGTTGCATTCTCACTTGCATCGTGGTGCTGAGCACTGCCGTGTGACTGTCCCCCCTGTCCAGCCTGGCCACCACACCACAGGCATGGCATACCTGGATCTCACACTCACCTTTCTGTATCACACCGGTGGCTGAGCGTGGCTTGTGAGCCTGCCCCGGGGCAATCTGAATGGCAAGTACTCTCTGCATAAGATGGCACTGAATTGCTTTAACTTTCAAGGAGATTCTGGTTACACCTGGTGACAGGAAAAAGTAAGTAGCAGAATCTTCAGAGTGAGTTAAACATTCCAAATATATTACACATCAAAACTTACCAAAAAGCTGATTATATCAATGGTATTTTATGATCTTTGTAACTGTGTGGTGACCTCCAAAAGCACTGACTTGTCACAGAAATTTTAATGTTTTGCAAAAACCTACAAAACACTCCTTTCATTATTCATAATTGCAAACCCAAGAGTGATTGCTGTGATCAGTTGGTATGACACAGGCTAAGGATACAGTTAAAAAAAAAAAATCCTGAATTATTGAGCAAGAGTATTTCTTTCAGAAAAGCATTCACTTCTCATTTAAAACTCTCTGCTACAGGAAGATTCACCACAGCTCATGACAAGCTGTTGCAACAGTTAAATGTCAGCCTTGGAATTTGTCTGCTTTCGTTAATAGACACTGAATCTTACCTTTGCTAGTTTAAAGAGCTTCTGTCACCAGATTTCAGCCCCCATAGTTACACAGAGACTCTCAGAGGCCTCAGCTTTCTTTTGGCCATAAAGTTGAGCTACATTGTGCTCTCTTTGGAAGAGGCATTTTCTAGTTCTTCAGACATTTTTGTGGTTTTCTCTGCATTAACTTTTTTTTTTTTTTTGTCAGTATATTCCATCAATTTATGACACCAGACTGGGACACAGTATTCCAGCAAGGTGGTACCAGTACAACACAAATGAACTATAACATCTCTGCCTTTACTTGTCTGTATACCTGAGATTGCTCCACTTCTTTTTTGATTAAATCTTGCATTGAGAACTCATCCTCAGGTGGTCATCCAGCAGGATTCCAAATCTTCTTCAATGTCTCTTTGCTCTAGCAATGTCTCATATCCTTATACACATTCTTTATTCCAAGCCATACAATACTACATTTGGACACATCAAAATATGTCCCCTTCATTTAATTTGTGCTACATTTCTCAGTGTAACTGGTTCAGTCTACAGCCATTCTTTCATGTTATATAAAATCAACATGAAGGTATGGCAAAAATTTGCAGCAGGATCCTCTGAGATGAAGCATAAAATCTCTCATTATAAATAAAAAATTGTAAACACACATGAAGTAGTATGAAGGATGTTTGCTTCTTCTTTCTCTGCAGAAATGAAGCCTAATGGCATAGTCTTAGTGGTCAGTGTACATTGGCTGGTGATTTTCTGTGTTCTCTTTATGGTTTTATAAGGAAGGAGCCTGGAATTAATTGGGTTTTGAAATACAAATTAAGGTTTTCCCTTTATATTTCAACTCCTTCAAGTTCTGAAGGACTCACCTGGTGCGTTTTATAGCTAGCAAAGGCAGGCTGGAGAAAGAAGCTGACTACAGACACTTTTAAATCCCAGCCAGAGAAGTTCTCTCTCCATTGAAGATCTGTATCTGTAATAACTTTAATCCACCTATACCAACACTCGGGAAAGTTCATGTTTAGTCTAATTTAATCTAAAAAGACGATAAAATATTTGGCTGTAGATTCTTGGATCCAGTTCACTTGTAACACCTGCTCCATATTTTTTTGTAAAAGTCTTTATCCTTTTCTCAAAAACAAAGAAGAAAGAAATTGTTAGGATGGGAAGGAACATGAAATATAACCAGAACTTCAAAAAAAAATGTAAAAGATCTAAAATTACACCTGCAGCACAATGCTCAGAGAGGATAAACAACTAGATAAACACATGCGTACGCACACACAGAAACACCATTTTTCTTTGATGTCCCTAACACAAATGCCAACCAAGGGCTGTCTTGCTTACTTTTATGAAATAAATGTGTGAAATCAGAGCCCAGGGTGGATGTATTACAGGCTGGTGATTTCCTGTTGTGTTCGCTGATGCTACAAGGAGCAAGGTAACAAGAAAGAAATAAAATCCAGATTGTAATACAAGCCTGAACAGCATATTGATGCTGGTAAGAGTGTATTCTTCTGCTCTTATTTCATTAAGAAGCATATGAAATTGCTGGGTTAGTCACTGATTCCACAGAAAGCCAGTGAGCATCAGCTGCCTTCACATGGTTATCCAGCAAGGGCTCTCTATGGAGGTGACATCTCCTCTTCTATTCAGCCTCATCAGTGCCAAGCTCCCACACCAGTCTCCTCTCTCACCATTTGTCACCTCTTACCCACACTGTAAGGCAAATTAGAGACAAAACCTCCTCACTCAAAAAAAAAAACAAAAAAACAAAAAAAAAAACACCAAAGCAAACCAAAACATCACCAGCACCACCCCCAGCCAGAGTGTTTACAAATCTGCTTTCTGTGATGTTCAGCGTTAGCTCTCGCTTTGCACTTTGCCATGGTAAGGAGCTAACGTCCTCCACCTGGTGGCTTTTTTTTTCATTTTGGGGGGAAAACTGGGAGCGCAGGCAGGTACTTCTTTGATGCAGTCTTTGCACAGACCACATGAGAGGCTGGATTCTGCACAGCATGGGTTTGCTTTAGTTTTCCCCATCTATCGTACTTTGCCAAGCCATCCATGTCAAGCCGCTCTGAGCTCTCTGGTGCAGAGCTGTGTCATACAGTACAGACATGTCCTCTGGGCTCTCAGATTTATGCAGCAAGTACTACTTGAATTATGTTTTATAGTCCTGTGCAAGGAGGACGGTTGTCACATCCGTTGCCTCAGATCAGCTTTCACTCCACAACCTGTATTCTGCCCTTCCTCTGTCATTCCTCACTATCTTCAGTTATGCCTCTGTGTCATATCTTCTCCAGCTTCTTCCCACAAAAGTTGCTTTCTCTGCATTGTGCAGAACAGACATGGCACAGCAGACCTTGCTGCAGCCAACAAAAGCCCTGATGAGACCCAGGCCTTAAGGTTTCTCAGCAGGACCCAGCTCACTTTGAGAAAGCAACCTTTTACCAGACAGACACAATTGTGTTTGTCTTCTTGCAGCTGGCATAAATCAGAGGAATTTACTTCCATATTGTGGTCCTGGCTAATTCAGAAGAAATGTGTTTGTGTAAAAACGCCTGACCTAGAACTGATAATTGAGAAAATCAGAAATTCTTGTTAAAAGACTTGCCGTAGTGTTAGTAGATCAGTGAACAGTAAGCAGTGGTGGACAACTTTAGGGGATAGCAGACTGTGGCTGAGACCTTTCACTGCAGAATTTTGGAAGCCGGATCTGGGAACAGGCATTTCTACCAGCAGTGGGATTTTCTGTACTTTTTGCAGTAGTGCAAGATAGGAACAGGAAGAGTCACAAGCACCTTAAGAAGCTTGCGATGAAGCATAACCCTGCCTACAATGCTCTGAGAGGAGCTTATCTGCTGGGAGAGGGAGAGCTGGTCCTAGCAGCCTACACTGGATCCCAGTCCCTTCCCAAACACTTTACTAGAGTACCTGTTTACTAGCAAAGCTCTTATGGTTGCAAATTGTGACTCGTGTTTCTTATAAATAAATATCAACAAAGGTAAAAATAGTGCTTTAGCTTAGAGCTGAAAGGGTGGGAACAGCTGAGTTCAGGAAGCTCTGATCCTGCCATAACGTGGATCCCTCCTGTCAGACGTCATGGTGCATATTGAAGGGGAACCAGTAAATGGCTGATTCTGTTTTATATTATTATACAAGGAAATAACAGTGGCTCTGTAGATACCATGAGCTTCTCATGGTCTTGGGAGATCATTCTGCAGCCAGGAACAGCTGAAGTACAAAGCTAACCCCAGCCTGTGGTTAGCTGTGTTTCCCATAGACGTTCCTGACAGACACACAGAACAGGGCTATGTGGATTAAGCTGGCTATCCAGATGTTCGCTGTATTGTTTATTTATGGTATCACTCATTAACAACTATTGAGAATTTTATTTGACCAATACTGAATTACAAATATTACATAGGAAAAGAGCAGTCATCAGGTGTGTAAGCAATATTTTAATGACTAAATGCTTCTTTACACTAAAATTAAAGATCAACATCTGAGAGCCAAGGATATCAGTCTTTTCTAACCATTTTAGTAAATTGCAATGTTGAGATGCTGAGTAAGTGGGGCAGAAATCCTTAAAGTGAGTTTCTGTGGAAAAAAAAAAAAGACAAAAATAGTCAACAATTTTATGTGAACTTAATAAAGACCAGCTCAAAACAGAGAACAAGAAGGGAAATTGAGCTTAGACCTTTATGATTGCCTTAACCACATCTGGCAGGCAAGACTGATTTGATGGCAGTACGCATCTTTCTACTGCAGTATCCAATTCAACATCCCTTTTAGAAATTCAGCAACATCTTAAAATTAACTAATAACACAAATTAAATATGAAATTATAGATACAATACCTAGCCTTCTCTCTCTCTGTTCAGTGTTAAATTTGATGTATTTTATGCTGCTCATAATTTCCATTTTCAGTACTTCACCAGTTTTATGTTTCACAATTAACAAACTCTTAAAATGCATGATATCCAGTTGAACCTATTAACGATTTCCTTGCCCTCCAACCTCTTCATGTTAATATGACTCTAACAGTCCATGCTTAGATCACTTCTTCAAAGTGTGTCATATTTTCATCTTTCCTCAGAAACAGTCCTCCACCACTACTCAGTAAGCAGGAAGTCCACTTCTTGAATGATTTGCCTTTTACTCAAATTCAGAGCCAGATCCAGCCAAAAACACTGCAGCTCTACCCAAACATTAACCCAAAAGCACAGAGCAGACGGACAGGCTGCCCCAGACTGTGCTTCTGCTTCCCAGCAGAGGATACATGTGGAAGAAAAGGGAGAATCTTGCTATGCACAGAGCATTTTGCTTTCAACATGAGCCTGGTCCATAGAAGTGCCCCTCCAGCATCCCTGCTGCAGTTACAGGAGAGATCCTGAGGCTCCTAGGGTACGGTACTCCAGGGAAAAAAAAGATAAACAGTCCTAATAATAGGAAGATTCCGTGATACTACAAATGTCAGGGTAGCACTGCATAAACCGGAGAGAAAGATGTGGCTTATTACTAAGCAAACTGCTTCTATTTATATACAAATAACTATGGCTCAATTATGCACTTAAGCACTGCTTTTAGGCAAATTTGCTTTCTGTAAAGCAAAAGCAATCTAGTAGAAGTTACTTTCTACTATATCCCTTCAAACAGTACAGTCTTCGTGCTTGTTAAACTATTATGCAGTATGTAATCTCATTAAGCCTGTGAGAAAGTGGCAAATTTGCCCTTTAGAATTCGTTATTTTTTTAATTACATGGGTTGTAAGTTTTCAAGATCTAAACCCAGGCTGCCAATGCATTTTTTCTTTTTTTTAATAGAGAGTCTAACACAAGAGGATTATAGGTAATGGCATTAAAACAGCTGTACGGGGATGGTGGGAGAGGTTTGACTGAATCTCTTACAATTGTGAGAGGAATGTATTTAGCTGGTTTAGGCTACTGTCTGATTTATATTAAGTAAATTTTGTGCAGTTTGGACCTTTCCTGCTACAGCAGCCTGGTGGCTTTTTTCCCTGTTAGTTGAAGTAGTTCTTAAGTCACAGAGAACATCTTTTGTGCTTTGATCAAATTTTAAATGATAATTTTGTGACATGCTTTTTACTCTTTCTTAATCATCTTTTTGTGTTCTGCTGTTAGTGTGCAGTTTTCTTCTGGATTTCTGAGATTGGTGCCTTCAAGCACATCTCAATAGAGTGTTTTCTTTACCCTGCCACATTTATGTTGCTTTCAGCTTGCTTAGAGGCAGTTTGGCTGTTAAACAATTTCTTCCCCCGAGGCAACACTGATTACACTTATTTATGACATCGTCTCTGAAAGTGAGTTTTTTTATGACTCTCCATGGCAGAAATTTATTCTCAGCAATTCTCTTCCTTTACAGATTTCTTCAATAAAGTAAATGTTAGAACCAGGTGCATGTAATGGGGATCACACTTTGGTTGCAAGTAAACAAATCATTAGGCCAAGTAGGCAGAGTAACAAAAGACGTGCTATCCATTGCTTGTTGCCTCAGCTGTGTACCTTTGATTGAATGATGAGTTAGTGGTTAGTGTTATGCAGTGTTAGTGTCAGGAGTTCCCCAGGTGCAGACCAGTGCTCAGATGTGAGTACCACATGCACACATGTGGTGCAAGACCCACTTCAGCTGGGTGGCTGGTGACACATAAGGGACAAGTAACAAGAGCCAGCATTGCTCTTTTTGATTATTCTCCTGTGGAGAAGGAAATTGGGACCACCAAGGCTGTGACAGCTGTGTATTAGGGATGTCCAGTCCATCCCCTCTGGGGTGTCTCCTTGCTGGCGCCAGAGGAGCAGCGTGGTACAAGCAAGTCATGCATTTTGACCTGGGGCATTGAGGATGGACAGGTAGATTCCCACTTTCAGACACTGAAACTGAGACTGTTGTCTCACTGCTTTAATAGTTTCCTTAGGAACTCAAATGTATGGTAGAGATTTCTTTCCTCTGACAACAGGGAGATGCTCATTAGAGCCAGCTACACCACATGCATTTTTGGACACTAGGTACTTGTACAAAAATACCTCTACCAGTTCTTTTCAGTAGCTGATAAATAACTTTGACAGGTTTTCTCATTTTATCAGAATGATAATAGTGCCCATAAAACAGCTAACATTTCTCTCAGTTTGTGGAAGTATGTCTTCTTCTCATTATTTCGTTAGCTTAAAAAACTTGTATGAGTGGCAGACATTAAGTGAGAGAGAGAAAGAGATAGTGTATGTGTAATAGCAAAGATTAAAGTTTCCTGTAACAACTCTTTCTGTTGCATTTTTTTTTTCTAAAACTCAGACTGTTGTACCAAGAATAAATGTCTGCTTATACTTGGAAACATAAAGGGTCTGGTTGAAAAACTGCTACTCATTGACCATTCCCATTCCCCCTGCATTTTTCATAACTCCTCAGCACAGCTCTTACCCCATTCAGTTCATAGAAGAAGGCATCTCGATGGATGGTTCTTCCATTCAGAGTGACAGCTCGAGGTCTCAGTTTCAGGCCAAGAATTGTAATTTTGTTGTACCTCAGAGAGTCAGCCCCTCGGTAGCCATTTTTAAGTATTTCTGTCTTCAAGATTCCCTGCAAAAAGCCACAGAGAAAATTTTAGGACCATCACAAGAGGTGACTTACTGTGTACTCTGACTGTTGTAGTCTCAATTTTTTCAGCCAATGTACAGAATGTCTTCCAATGTAGATGAAATCTGAGAACATAAAGGAAAAGCAATACTCACATTAATTTTCACATAAGAAAGGTTTTGTGTATCATCATAAACTAACAAAGTAAGAAACAAAAATAGCTTTTACAACACTCATTTGGCATCTTCTTGGGCCTGTTTTTTTACTCATAATCAATGCAAATTTGGTTCTTGTACCCATTTACAGGGTACAATGGCATATGAAAAGCCAAAATCCAGATACACAGATTCAATTAGTGACCTTGAGGCAGATTTGATTAACATCTGCAACTAACTGCTTTAAATGGTTAGCATCTTCCACAAACATCAGCTGCTAGATATTTTGCCCCGATTTTATGTTCCACATCTCCACAGTTCCTGCTAAAAATCTTCTCTGATATACATATCCCAGCTTTAATGACACTGAAGGAACACATTGTGTCCACAGAGCTTTGTTTGTTATACTTCCTATTTGCCATATATCTTGTATTTAGGCACGAACCAAGAGGACATACAAAGTCATTAAACAAATTCATTTGGATCACCAGCGACAGTAATTTCCCATACAAGCAATGAAGAGGAATCACTGCATTTGTTATGTGATCAAAGTTGTTAAGGAAATAAAGATAAATTATACTGCTCAGGAAATGACGAATTGCTATGGAATCGTGACTTTTTAAAAATACGCCAAGGAGAAGCCCATGATGGAACCTTTTGCATAAATTAGCTTGTGTTATTTCAGTGTTGCATGGTAGGAGGGGGAGCAGAAGCTAGATCACAGTATTTGTAACTTAGGGCTTCAAGGCCCTGGGGAGGAGAGGTGATGATCCAAGGGAATGAATGACGCTCTCCTCCCCAAGCATCTAGTGTGATTACAGCCCAGGAAGGTCCTGGGTTCAATTTGGAGCGAGGAACCTTATGGATATCACTCAAAGCCCTATAAATGTAAAGCACAAACAAGTCCTGGAGCCAAGGCCAGAAGCCAGGATTCCTTCTGCGTTTCTGAGTACCTGTCCTGACTTTTCTTTCTTACCATCTTGTTCTGGTCCTATGTAATTTATCTAATTTTTTTTCCAAACTTTTCCCCCTGAAAATTGGACCAGTTTTAAACAGAACTTGCTCCCAGGCTATTCAGTTACCCAGTAGTTAGCAAATACTTTCAGAAGCTGCCACCACCTTGGGCAAGAGCCCTCTTTGGTAACCCATTTCAGCAAAAAAAAAAACAAGCCTTCCATCACCATTCCTTTGGTGTAGCTGAAGGCACTTGGCACGGTCTGAGCATCTCTACCTTGTCTGCTACCTCTGGATATGGAGGCAGAGATTATGGCTTTCCCTGCTCATCCTTGAAGTAGAGTGGAGCCTATACATCTGGCTCACATTTTTCTAAACTAGTAGGTTTAATATATGGGGCACCTTGACTTAGGTCACTTGGCCATTGTGCATGTCGAAATGGAGGTGTCAAGTGAATTAAAACACCTACCGCAGTGAGGAAGTACCCGAGAGCAGCCAGCATGAATTGTTCTCTAAGGCTTACGTGCCTGCACTAGTCCTGAATTCCTCTGTATTTCTGGGTTGTTCAGATGAAAATACAAAAGAGAAGGTCTAATCCTGCAGCTGTTACCTTTGCAAAACTCTACACTGGGTTCAGAGTAAATGCTGTGATGTCAGACCTCATCAGTAAATCTCTTAGGGACCAAAATTTGTGTGTTTTTCTAAAAGTAGGTGTGATTAAACTATTCATTCATATTTTTTTTAAGAATATAGGAATGTGCAATATATACCAAGATTCTTAAACATTTCTCATAGTTCTGCAGTTTGCTGTTTGAGATGGATTTTTTTCTTTATAAGCACAATAAAAAATTGACATTAGAGATTATTGGAATGCAGATAGGGACTTCAGTTTTGGATTTACAGGCAGAAGTCAAATATGAGCAATGAGAAATGGAAGAGCCAGTGAATCAACAATCTAATTTGCACAGATCAGAATTTAATATAAAAGTGGATATTGTTTTTCTGTAGCCTCCCTGAAATAAATTACTATACACAGACTACAGAAAGCTGAAGTGATTTTTCTTCTTTTTTGTAGTTAAAATATCCTTTTTTTAAAAAAGATTTTTTTTCTTGGTAAATCAAGAAGAAAATAAATTAAAAATTAAATTTAAATTTAGACATGTGGTGTTACTTCCATAAAAATACCTCACGAATATACAAGACTACATAATAAAACCCATTGGCTTAATCTCACTTGCTCTCACTCCTGGAAGACACACATTCTAAGAGCAGTATCACAATAAGTATTAATATAATTTTGTTCTTCTGAAGATTTTCTATAGACTCCTTTGGGGCTTTCAGGAACACATGGTGTGAAAACTGTGCTGCAGTATATGTGAACACTGGACTTGCAAATGAAATATAACCTATATAGATTACTGAAGTAGGTTAAGCTTTTTTTGCAGTAACTCCCAGAACTTACTATCATACACTTAATGAGCTTCCAGTAGGTTTATTTTATAGTGTTTTTCTCAGTTGAAACCTAGACTGCTGAGTTTTTCTATTCAGCTATCTCAGGACATGCCTGAGAAGTGAGCTGCCTGTGAAAGGCATTGGTGCCCTGACTCTGGGCTCATCTGTGTCTGTGCTGTATGAAGCATCCATCGGCACAGCGGGTTGCCGGTGGCTTGCTGAATCACTCCACGGGATGCCAACTGTGGGAGCAATCTCCGTGCCATCAGACAAGCAGATGCAAGCTAAAAAAGGGACAGTATGTAATTCTCTGGGCTGCAAGATACAAGCTTCATGTGAGCACAGCTAAACAGTTGCAGGGTTATCCTGCAGGCAAGAAAGTAGCCTTCTCCCACCCATCAGACTAAAAGTGCTTGCAGGAGGAAGGCAAGTAAAAGGTTCCTCATCCCCAGAAGCTGCAACTCAGGAAAAATATCTGAGCTAAAAAAGTGGATTTGCAGATTCACATCGCACCAGGGATGTTAATGATGTGTCACTATGATAGTCAATGAAGCAAACACAAAACTGTAGCCTCATGGTTGGATTACTTTGTAGCTGTCTGCAAATGAAAACATTAGGTAGCTTACCAGTTTCAAAGGCTGAGCTATACGAAAAATGCTTTTTGGAGGAAAGTTAGACATCAGCACGTTACAACAGCTACAGTACAATACAGCTACCTGTAAGTATGTAGGTACCTGGCACATTGCTACTTACTGTGCTGTATGTATATTTAGCCAAGAAGTAGTTTTCATTTTCAATAGTATCTGTTAAAACACAAAACAAGGAGGATTAGTATCAAAACGGGGAGCAAAATCCACAAGCAGTTCACGTTAATTGTGGCAAGCGGCTAATGTCACACTCAGAGGACTTGTGGGTTATTTAATCTCCTCCTCTATTCTTCTTAGCGTGACCTCATAAAATGAGTTACTGCCCTCTCGAGCAGACCGGCCACTCCCGATATCACACCTTTCCCATGCTGAAACATTGCCTTCAAGAGCACTCTGCTTTTCACCTCTAAGGTTCAACCTCAGAGAAGCTCTCCAGCTATTTATAGCAGCAGGCAGTGCCATTACACTGCTGAAAGGGTGGCCTGGGGACAGGCCTGCGAGTAGACCCTGCTTTGTAGCAGGGGACCAGACTCACCAATTGAATCACCGTCATCCCAAAAGAGAGACCCAGAAGCTTCTCCTTGTTCATTCAGGGCGATAATGAGCCCAAATGGGTTCAGACGGCTGTTGACAAACACATCAAGAGATGTCAGTACAAACTTCTGGCCACTGTCCCTTCTGAACACAATTATATCTAATTTTAAGGTTACAAGAAAGGCCACACAGACAAATAACAACCTAGCTCCCTAAAATGGCTCTTGAAATTATGATGAAAATTTTGTCCTGCCTTGTTCCGCTGAAGTGTAAAATTCCCACCTTTCAAGTGCTTGTGTGGACAAGCTCCCCCTTCTTTAGTGACCTTATGTGTGACAACTGGGCAGCCGGGGAGGCAGCTGGTCACTGAGGCTACTTCAGTATGGTTCATTCTGCTTGCTGCACAGTGCTGTTCCCTCCCTTCCCTGCCCACATTAATGTCTGAGCATGGTTCAGACCTGAGGCCAGCACATTACCCATTGGTGTGGGGAAATGAGCTTCCTCAAGAGAGATTTGAGCTTCTCCACCTTACCCACAGCATTTGATAAATTCATCCAAGGACAAGAGGTTTGCATTTTCCCCTCGCATATGTTTACTGTGAATGGCTGGCAGCTGGTCAGCATGGCAATGAGAGGTGCAAAAGCTTCTCCTAGCAAAACTGCAGAGCCAGGCGTAGGTTTCGGCTGTGCAAGCGATGACGTGGGTCATCTCCGGGGTGACTTCTAATACAACAGAGCGAGTAGTGGGATAAAAATACCGTGCTTATCGGCTGGGATGGCAGCTGGGAGCTGCAGATAGCTGATAGCCTCTCTTCTGCACTCTCTTTTGATTGCTTTTTGGCTGGTGGGTCTGACCCATCTTGCTGTGTTTTGGGGACAGGCATGGATCATGACATTACCTCTTGGTAGTTGTGGTGGCTGGAGCCTGTTCTGGCAGAATGTAACCTCCACGGATGAACAGAGGGATCTTGTTCAATGGGGCATCAACTGTAGCGTACGTCTTGAGCCAGGTAGGCGGCACTTTTTTACCCTACCGCAAAAATTAATGCAGTTAAAAAATATATGCAAATCCAGGCACTAAACATTATCACCATATATCACTGGAAAAGAGACCAAGGGGTATATTTTCATCTCAATTACACCAGTTTAAATATTCACAAAAAAAAGTAGATTTCAGAGGTATTATTCCTGTTTCTTTTTTGAACATGAAAGAGAATCTAGACCCTGCAGTGTTGCATATGCATGAAGATACAGCCATCATGAATGAAAGACACTAAATCGTCTTTAAAAATGGTATCATTACTCTGTATGCTGTGGAAAAAAAACTCATCAAGACACGAAGCAAAAAGCAAAAGAAACTTTCACTTCCTCCTTCTATGCATATGGAAACTGTCACATTTCAGTGTAAGGTGAGTGATTCATAATCATTGGGGAATGTAAACTGTAGATTTTCTTCTCTTTTAAGGACAAGTCTTCCCCTTTCAAAAAGTAATTACAGCATTCAATGAATGAAATTCATATATGTGTAGACAACTAGCATAAATGCGTCATTTCTTTTAATCCCTCAAAACCAGGTGTAGGTAAGGCTTACTTGCAGAGTAGGTAACAGGAGGGCTTGGCTTTTGCCCTCTGTGAGTGGTAATTATAACTTTTGGTAAATATCCAGCCTTGCTTCTGGACGAGCGCCACGGGTATGGCAAACACATGCCAAGTGCTGGGAACTGCTTTTTGCTAATGTGTGGGGCATGCCCCGTAGGCAGGGGACACCAGGACAATGTCCCCATGCCTGCCCCAGCACAGGGGCTCGGGCGGAACAGCAGCAAGGAGGGCTGAGCAAAATGCTCGGCCCCACAGTACCATGGCCTTACGAAAGGAGAAAGGGAAAGAGCTGGGTGAACATCCCTCTCAGGACACCAGCCAAATGCTGCAGATGCCCAAAGCAGTGCTTGTTAAAGAATAAGCCTGAATTTCCTCTGAGAGCATCTCTGTCCTTCCCGCTCCTCTGGCAGCGCTGCTCAGGGTAGTTAGCAGTCTGATGCTCCTGGGCTTAGGTTTCGGAAAGCTCTTAACATCAGCCTAACTACTGCTGAAGGCAGCGCTGGTTTCATCCTGCAGATTCCAGCAGAGCACAGTTAGCTCAAAATCAAGCACTTTGGGAACGGCAGCACTGGGAATAGCGTTCGAGAGGTCTAACCGTACAGTCCCTGAGACTAGAAGAGTCTGGCTTTTTCCGAAAAGCAGCTTGTTCTGCATCTCCTGGAAGCATCTTCTGGAGGGAAGCCTCATGCTGCTCTGTAAATATGCCTTCTGTCACAAATGATGTGTGTGCAAAACCGCATGCACAGAACTGTTTGCAGCATGTTCCCAGGAGTGCAGCTCAGGTTTCTGTCTGTTTCTACACAGGTAAGGGTATAGGTATGATAATTTAACCATGAAATAAGGGTGAAAAAAAAAAATAGAAATCTCAACAATTTCATGAATTTCTAGTCTGCTCTTGAAAATTGAGCTCTCTGTGTCTTTAGAGCTTTACAAACCAAAAATAGAAAATAAAATGCTACTGAAAGCTGTGTAGTTTACTCTCCCAGCTAGCCTGGTGTTGACTTTTTGTGCTCTAGTTTTCTTAAACACAGATGCTGAGGTAAAAATACTGCTGAACATTGCTAAAAGTTATTTTGCTGGAATTGTAATATGTGAAGTTCTATAAAAATGTAAGAACCTGAATTTTAAAAATACTTACTGTGTAGTAGTCAAACCATGTTGCTTCAGGGAAATACACATCCACAGATCTCGCTCCCTGTAATTGTTATAAAATGATTAAAGTCTTTCTCTTTTTACATTTCTGATATTACATTAGCTTTATTATATTTGTGCATAGATAGATGTACACTCAATCCTCTAATAACATAAAATCTTGGATATTAAGGCTGAGTTATTATCACGGCAATGGACTAGTGCTGGCCAATCCATAATGCTGAATAGCTGACCCTATCCTATTTGGGGGGGGTTACTGAAGTTCTGTGGGATGAGTCAATATTATGTGGTTATTCCAGCCTGGCACGCAGCTCCATGTCTTGCAGACATAACATCTGAGCAATGCCAGCGAGGGCTACAGCAGGCTCTGCAAGGCAGGACTTTGTGCCAGGCAGCAGAGCAGGCTGGGGGGGCAGTGAGGGCCACCCCTGCTCCGTCCATCTTGCAGAAACAGGCAGAGAGCAACATCTGCAAGAAGCACACACAGATATTGGCCTTGTTTGCAACAATTTAAAGTTTCAGGTAAATTATATTAAATAATGCACTGCTAATTGCACAATTGCTGCACTTTATTTTACAGCATGTGTTGCATCATATTATTGCAGGGGTAAAATCATGCTAAAGGCACACTGAAATAATCACGCTAGGAAAAGTCAGAATCAAAACATATTTCCCTTCTTTTTCTCTGTCATCAGTTGCTTATTCTCACAAACAGATTCATTTTGATTCTCCAAGTAGATGTCTGCCCCTTTGCAGAGTTATGGTTATCCCCTGGGAGGAGATGGAGCATGAAATGTCAAGGTGGAGAAGAGCTAAGGCAAAGTTACCACTTGACATTTTAGGGATTGTTTTCATATTAACCAATAGAAGAACTAAGAAATAGCTGCTTTTTTAATGCATGCAGTCTCATATTAGAATACCGCAATTGCTAACCTGGAAATTTGTCCCGTGCTGTGGCCTGTCTCCCACAGGAGGCAGTGCTGGATGTTTCAGGGAAAGCATCCTTGTTCTGCAGCAAGTAAGGCTGGGGTGGTGTGCCCTGTCTGTTTAGCAACTAAAGGTTGGCTAACTTTGTAAAACACCTTAAAAGCTTCAACGAAAACCCTATAAAGTCAAGATGCCGCTCTCCTCAGATTTTCTCAGTATTATTACAACTCTGTATATTCTGGTCTGCAGAGAAGCGTGCAATCACCATCCGTCTCTTGAAGAGCCTTGCCTTAATGACTCCCTGTGTAACAGGCAGCGTGTAAGAACATTTCCCATTTTCATTTTGATGGATCTCCCTTACTCACACCCTAGGACTCGAGGAGCAGAGGGAAAGCCATCCCTAACCCACCTTCTCTAGGTGAGCAGGTGCCATGCGGCAGTTTGACGCAGCCTCTGGTGGCCTGTGACCACATGGTGAGGGGTTTGCAGGCCACCTCTGCCCCGTGCCCTGCTTGCTGGCATCAGCCTGGGCTGCCACCTCCCTCCCACTACAAGACCCAGCAAGGTGGCACCTCCAGACAGCTGCTTCCCCATCAGACCACAGGCACCAGGCCTTTCTTTTTTCTGCAGTCCCCCCAGAAACATGAGGAACCCCTAATCTAGACCCCTTATATTTTATATATCCTTATAATGATCCTTTTTTTTTCATTTCATTGCAGGAAGCAACCCTTGGCTTGTCACCCTCTCTTTATGGGAAGGTTTCTCCCACATCTTGCATCATCTTGCTGGTCTGAGACCCTGTGAATTCTCCATGTTAGTCACCAGCTATTAGAAACCTGAGGGAGTCTGAAGATGAAGGACTGACGAATGAAGTGCCACAGAGGAGCCTGAATGGTTTTATGTGAAGGAGTAAGAATTTCATTTTAAATTCACAGAGGCACAAGGGTTGCATTAAAAAAATGGCAAGCAGAGGCCTGCTTGTGTGCTTGATCATCAGCATCATGTAGGAAACGTCTCAAATATTCTGGCAGCTTGCTGATCACAAACAGCTCCAGGATACATCACATGGAGATATTTGCCTCTGCTCAACTACACCTTTCTGGTGCTCCTTTCAGGCTGCACCCTGCTAGCAGTCAGCAGCGGGGTGAGGAGAGAAACCCACCCTTGCAAACCCACCCTGGAGCTCTGTTCTGGGGCCCAAGTCAGCAGCTGCTCCCCTGACCCCAACCTGTGGCCAGCAGAGCCATAGGAAAATGCTGGGTTTTTATACCTGCCATATTAGCAGCTAACATTGTCATCATTTCCGTAATGACTGTGTTTGCATGTGATGCTGGGAAATGTCTAGCACAACCCTGGAGATGCTGCAGTTCCAAAATGCTATGGGCGACCAGCAATAAGGAAACCAGCATTAGTACCTCCGTGTTTCTTCCTAGCCCAGCAATTATTGCCGTGTGCGTCCTTGGAGGGAGCTGTCAGCACAGGTGTAGGAGCACACGAGGGGCAGCATCTGGCCTGCTCACATCTGCTCAGCGCTCGGAGTGGCAGGGAAATGCTGTGCCCTCGCCTTCACCCTCCCGCTTCCAGCACCGGGCAGCCCTGCGCTGCCTGCGCTGCTCAGGCTTGTTTTGAAATGCCTTCTGCAGGCTTTGACAGAGGAAGGAAGAAACGGGTGGATATGAGCATACATGTCCTGAATGTCATCTAATGCCCTAAGCAGAGTTCATTTCTTTTATTCCAGTATGATGACATTTTTTAAGTGCAGTACTTGCCTCTTGAAGAACAGGAGCAACCATAAATGCAGGTCCCCAAAGGAAGGCAGTATCTACTCCATGAGTCTGCTGATCAGAGGTAAATCTAGTGTCGAAGGTGAGATACACAATGTTAATTTTTACAGAACTTTAGAACCTGCAGAGTATTTTGACATGACTCACTGCCACAGGAAATCTGCTTCCTTAATATATCCTTTGACACCACCACATGTCTCTCCTGGCTGAGGGAGTGCCAGCAGCTGGACAGAGATTCAGAAATTGCAGTAACACCTACCGTACTATGGCAGACCAGAAGGCTCACAAAATGCTGTAGCTGATTTCTTTTCAGACTAGCAACGGTGGGAAAACAACCCACTTGGCTCCTGCCCAGCAGCTGAGACTTCACGGAGGGAGCCAAGGAACAGGACTGTGCTCTCTCCTGGGCCTGGGAGGATGCAATTCACGGCTGCCTCCCTGCAGCCGGCACACCACCTAAGGAAAGGCTGGCTTTGGGCTTGTGGGCATTACAGACCAGGAGGACAGAGGAAAGCAGAGGCAAAATGCCATGCGCTAAGATCAAAAGCATTTGGGAAAAATAACTTGTATTGTGCCAGGACAAGAGGCAGTGGGCACAACCTGGAACACAGGAGGTTCCACCTAAACATCAGGAAGCACTTCTGTGCTCTGCGGGTGACAGAGCACTGGCACAGGTTGCACAGAGAGGCTGTGGAGTCTCCTCCTTGGAGATCTTCAAAAGCTGCCTGGACGTGGTCCTGGGCAGCCTGCTCTGGGTGTCCCTGCTTGAGCAGAGCTTGGACCAGATGGGCTCCAGAGGTCCCTTCCAACCTCAGCCATTCTGTGATTCTGTGATATGGCTTCCTACAACTTTCACAGATTTGCATTAGAAATCCTTTGCAGGACAAACACAAAGCAACCTTCATACATATTGCACTTTGTAGTTGCCTTGCCTGAATGGCACCTTACGGATTTCAGTCCATTTTATTCAATGCATTAAGATCATTTTGGATTCTGATCGTGTCCTCCAGACATGCATTTGCAATCCCATTCACCCAGGGTCATCTGCCAGCTTGGGATGAGCTCTCTATTGCATCCTGCACCAGCTAATGAAAATACTGACAAGCTCCAGGCAAAAAGGAGACATCCTCCCCCCTCTTAGGAACCTCCACTCATACAACATAAAATCCTTAAGAATCTGAACAGGCTTCCAGTCATCTGTAAACCTATCTCCTAGGAAATTCATGCAGATCATCATTTCATAGTTAGTTTACAAAAGCGTCACATAGAGTAGTGGCTCGAGCCCTCCTAAAATCAAGGTATGTTGTACCTGCTGCTTTCCTCCCTTTCCCACTCAATAGCCCTGTTGCCTCATCAAAAAAGGCAATTAGGTTTACCATAATTTGCTTTTGACAAATTCGCGCAGGCTGTTGCATATTAATGTATTATTCTCTGAGGACATAGGAATTATTTGTTCCAAAATTTATTTTCTGTGTCCTGTTTAACTGTGGCTGTTCAACACCTTGCAGCTGCCCCTGCCTAAAGGCAGGTTTCTGTTGCACAGAGCAGAGCAGCTCGGTGTCAGTGCCCGCTGACCCAAAATGGGCAAAATTACATTGGCAGTTAAAGAACATATTTTCAGTGTTTGGGTTTCTAAAATATTGTAAGTTTAAAAGAGTACGTGGAACTCAGGAAAAAATGTTCCTGAAGGCATGCTTCAGGGCCTCATCTATCGAAACCTCAGAAGGTAAAGACACGAGTTATTCTGAGTTTCTTTTTCTATCAAAAATTGTAGCTCTTTTGTACACCTTAATCTTGGGCGTTATTGCATTGCAGCATAATGCTTTGTAAATATTTTAAGTGTAGTGGCTTTTTTGATGAATTACCTGGTCTTCAGCTTTTTGAAATATAATATGCTATTTTTTTGTCCTCTCAACAACTCTCTGTACCTTTAATTTCACTGTAATAAAATTAGAATATTGTTTCAGTAGACTATGTTGTGGGAGATTTCAGGAGAAAAAACTGATCAAGAAATGATGACAATGGAGAAGCTGATCCTCTTACTTGCACTTGGATACAAGCATCTCACCATCTAACTAAGCACTATTTCCTTTTTCAATTACAGCAACCATGAGCACACATGCAGCAAACAAAGGAATTTTCCGATTTTGAAAATATAAGCCATTAAGCACAGCATATTTGTGATCTATGAAATATGCTTCATTCCATCTACATGCTTCCTATGGTTAGATAGTAGCCTCTCTGCTGTCTTATTTTCCCCCTGCTAGGCTATTAAGCAGAGCTTTCCCCTCCAGGAGCGCAGTAATGGATTACCACCCCCAGGTCTTTTTGGACAGCCAAGCTACCAGCATCTGTTTCACCGAGTGAAAGCCTCTGCGTGAGACACTTAAAACACATATAGGCATCTACTGGGATGCTGTTCTTGTTTGTTATTTGAAATGAGCACCTAAACATTTGAAATGAAATGAAAAATCTGAAATGACCACATGAAATAGGTATTGCTTGGAGACTCCCTGCCCAGCTAGAGTTGTTTTCATGGTGTGGTTTGTGAACTCGTAACAGCTTCACCTGAAAATCTAGTGCAGTTTTTTAGCTCTCATTTGTATTTGTTACAAGGAAGAGAAATATTTGATGTAAAATTCCATCATCTGGACTGCAAAAATTCTATTTCAGTTCTCTAAAACCCACATTTCTCCTTTTGTTAGCATCTAGGTCACTTTTTTTTCTTGAGCAGACACACCAAACAAAGGAGTATTAATTAGAAGTAGTAAGAAATACTCATTAAGTAACAATAGTAACCAGAAATAAGCAATAATATTAAGAAATATTTTTAAGCAATTTTAGCATCTAGCTATGGCAACATATTAGCAAGTGATGTGCCCACTAGGATGTGGCCTGGGTAGTAAAACAGTTTGTGCTGATCTCCTGATCTCTACACTGCCTACCTGCATTTTAGAGGTTTTACTACCAGTAATCCCAGTCTGGTCCCACAGGCTAAATTCCCATTAATGGTAGCAGTGCAACTTTTGGCTTAGTGTCACCCAACAGGAGTCTCAGCTGGTGCATCTGAGACTGCTCTACAATTGAAATCAAAGGAAATTTGGAAATTTCCTGATGTAGATGTGCCCAAATAGAGTACAGATAAAATATACTGTGAATAGAGAGACAGACAGCCTTAATATCACTGAAATCATTCGATATTAGCAGAGATTAGCTGACATTAATGCCAAAAGTAACTTGGTCATTTCCAGTATTCACATAAATCTGATTAACCGAAAGTACTGCTAAAATAAATACTTGAAATAGCATAAACCCACTTGTAAGACTTGAGTACCTTTAAAACTTCTCCTAAATGTTACCCTGTTAAATAAAGTAGCAGAGTAGGAAGAGGAAGGATACCACCTTTAAAATTAAATTTAAAATTAATCAGTTAGCCATTACATTGAGTAGGCAAAATAGATTTTGCACATTACCATTCTGTATTAGCAAGTTCTGCACTTTAGTGTAATCTCAGTTTAATTTGCAAAAATGCCTTACCCTTTAACCAAAATGTTTTTAACCTAAAGGGAAAAAGAACATTAAACAGTCCAGGACTTAACCTGCACCAATGATACTAAATTGTGCCAGAGCTTTGGGCAATAGCCTTTCATGTGCATTATTTGCTCTCCTTTTGCTCACATCTTTGCATAAAGCATTCTGAAATAGAAAATTTACCAAAAGCAGATAAAAAGCTAATTAAAGGTGTTGAGGGGGAAACTAGACTTCACCTTGATTTCTACTTCTTCCAAACAGGAAAAAAAAAAAAAGAGAGTTGTTCCAAAAATCTGAGGTCACATTTTCCGAGGGTTTTCTCAGTCTGTGTTTATTAATCTTCTCTTTGCACCTGCTTCTACACTCGAACATCTCTATCCCTGTTTTCTCTATGCAATTTGTGGACACAGATGTAGGTTTCATACATAGCATGCAGATGCAAGTGCTAAATTGGAAAATGCAAATGCCATGGATGATTGGAAAATGGAGCCTTCTCTGTATGAGGCCTTCCTGATATTCTGGGCCAGAATACAGATTTCATAGATTTAATTCAAATGCAGAAAATACAGGTATGTGACTAAAATTTTAAAAGAAAGGATTGCATATTTGCCTAAAATGAGAAATTTTGAGATTTCTCCTTAGCTCCTTTTTCAGTAGAAACAAGTAGAGGCTATATTTTAATGTATAGACATTACATCTATTAAAAGTTATTTTTGTTGTATATATTTCGATTAGACTTCCTTGAAAAACTGTTCTTTTTAAGAGAGAGCATGCAATGATATTACTGTCACTATTATCAGGCAGATGTCAAGTAGTTTGTACACAGAAGCTCAACTACTGTGAGTAAAACATGATTTAAAAGAGAGACTCTGAACTTACTCGTGCATCAGCGATCGTACCACCGTGTTGCCGTGAACATGAGACTCGAAGAACAAGGTGTAGAGGTATGGCAGAAGGGAGTATCTGATCCTGAGCGTAGCTCGAGATATCTTCGCAAACTCTTTTCCAAAAACTGCTGGGTCTTGCTCCTGTTAAGGAAAAGCTTTGATTTGCACTGAACATTATAACAATGGATACAAATTCAACAAAGAAACCTGAGTGCAACCTAAGGAAAGCTGTTGCTGGCATAACCCCATGAAAGTGAATGTTTATATATGAAAAAGCACTGATCTGTGAACAGGAAGATGTGTTAAGAACCACATCTGCCCCCTGGGACAGAGAAGGCAAAACAGAGGAAAAGGGAAGACCAACAACCCCCAAACAAAGGCAAAAGCATGACTATTTTATAGTTATTTTAGGCCAAGAATGTAAATGGGAGTAAATTCATGGCCCCGCTGAAGCCAACAGAAGTGACTGAAGTTGGTGCGTGCGGTGGGGAAAACATCTCCTCTGTACACAGGAACCCCAGCTCTTTGTCTCCTCCTGTGCCCACTATTTTGGGATGCCCCAGCCAAGGGGATACCCATGTACCAGCGAGGCTCTCTTGGGCGGGAGGGCATGCGTGCTGGATCCCACCATCTGGTGGACATTTCGGATCCACTTCAAGGCAAAGTTGGCTCTCCCCTGCAGCCTGAGGCAGAGCACGCAGCCCAAGGCAGTGCAGATGCAGGGTAGAGCTGCATCCTTTACTCCCTCCCGTCTCAGCTTCTCCAGTGTTAAACTGGGCCCACCAACAAGGCACCTGGCTCCCTTCCACCTGCACAAAATTCTCCCATAAGACTCAGTTTGCTCATTAAAATCAAAGAATGTATGATGAATTCCAAGGATAATGAAATATAAAAGGAAGAGAAGTAACGAAGCTTTTTATACTACCTGGTGCTTTTCAGTGAAAAAAAAATATATTAATTAAACCATTTGAAATCCCCAGTGGATTACACAAAGTGGCTATTTAAGATTTTATTTTAACACAAAACTTAATATCAATTAAACTCAATATTTAATTTAAGTTTCTTCATTATTATGTTTAGCGGAATAATCTTTCCTGCTGGCTCTGAGCTCTGAAGCATCCATCTGTTATTTCAAAAATTGCACTGTATTTTTATCAGTTTAAGTCTGACAGTGTACAAATATTGCCTAAGTTCAGAAAAAAAAAAACAGTCTGACTTCTCAGGTGATGCTGACTCACCGAAAACACCTTGTTCATTTCTGTCAAGGAACACAATGTTTTAAATGTGTTTAAGTGGTCCAATAAAACCCAATGTATCTTCTGCTACTTCTGTCCTTCAGTCATGGCTGAGTTGCAGCTCCTCTCACTTTTCCTGCCTATTGAATTGTGTGTATGTTAATAGTACCCACTCAGCCAGGCCAGATCCCGTTTGCATGCCCAAACGGCCAAGTGAATCTGTATAGATAAGGGACCTCTAGTTTCAGTGAACAGAGATAAACAGAAAATATTTATCAGCAGCAGCACCTAAAACCACCACGGCCATTTGTTCTCCTAGAGAGAAATACCAGTGTTTCTCAGGTATTATGGCATACTACAGGGTAAATCCTGACTCTCTTAATGCCAGCACTATAGCTTATTATTCCTGCTTTTGCCCTGTTTCTGGATGTACAACACACTTTCATGCACAAGAAGAGGTCTCTGGGGAATGTAAATGTTGCAATATTTTGATGACACAACTGTAAATAAAACTGAAGGTTAGCTAATAACCTGAGCTCCAGCATTGCATGGATCAATTTACAGAAGAAACAAAAAAACGAACCAAACCAAACCTAAACAACAACAACAAAAATGCAGTTATTGAACTAGCAGACCCTTTTCATCATGGCTGCAGATAACACAGCATGTTTACAAAGGCTGCAAGACCTCCAAACTGATCGTAGTTAGAAACACTGTGATGCATCTACCTGAGACAAGTCTTGCAAGGACTGTATGATAAGTCGAAGCCAAGGCATGGCTCTGATCTGAGGCTGCACTTTTTCATCTCACTCATTGGCTCTGTTTCTCCTTGGCAGACAACGCTGCTGCTGTTGCTGGCTGTCCTTGGAGTCCTCACATGCTTGTCTGGAGTTTCTAACTGTGGTGTTTGTCTGAAACTTGCTTTTAAACAGCAAGGGTGGTGTATAATGCCCTCTCTCCCCTTCTGTGTAATAACTATTAAAGTTGCAGGGGCACAGAAACAAAAATTGAAGTTAGCAATGAGCAAGACGATGTGCTGGCACTCACTGGCTCTTAAATAAAACCTGGGCTTCAGTAGGTGAAAGATGGAGAGGATAAGTCTTACCTCTACAGGGCTTTCAGATGTGAGATACTATATATTTTTCAGAGTTGCTAAGCCATCTTTGCATTATGGACGGGAAAAATGTACACTTCACAGTGTAATTCCTGCTCTCAGTACATCACTCCTTAGCACTTGCTCAAGCTCATCTGAGAATGGAAGGTTAATTTCTGAGAAAGTAATACAAATCACTATCATCAATATGGTAATCAGACTACAGCTCTGCATAACGTCATTTACTTACAGCGTATCCCTCTGCATTGTGGTTTCTGGAAAATGGGTAGAAAGAGCCAAGCTGCATCCAGCGCAAGCAGAGTTCATAGGTAGTGTTGTAGTTAAACCCACAGATGTCGGCACCGATCTGGAGAGAAAATATCAGAGCATAAGTGTTTGCAATTGCTGCCGGAGCCCAGAAATGAGAAACCACAGAAGCTTGTTAATAAAAATAATTTTTGGAAAAAGATACCGATTTCTGATGACTTTATAAGAATGCTCCAGGTTATAACAATATGAATTTTGCTGGGACTGAGATTTTACTGGCTCCTAGAGCATTAAAATCACTGTGGAAGATCTGAACATATTTCAATAATTATACAAATCCTACAGCCCAGCTTGCAAAATCAGGAGCATACAGAGGGACCTCAATGATAAAACACGTAATATAAAGAGATCTGTTTGGGGTGGCACACAGTGATTTAATCTGAAGCTGGCAGTGCTATTTTTGTTTCTCTTTAGCCAGCCAAGATTGATGACATTTAGTTTATTTTAATCTGCAGTTCCCTACTACGTACAGGCCATTACTGCTGGCCATCTCAAGCAGCCTATTGCAGAAAACATTTGAGTTAATTTAAAGCGATATCGGGCATGAGCCAGCAATTGCCTGGAGGACTTCAGACTCACATAGGGGATGCCAAAGAGGTTGAATTCCAGCATGCCAATGATGGAGTAGTGCATGTCCTTCCACTCGGAGAAGTTGTCACCCAGCCAGTGACCCCCGTGCTTCCCACTGCCGACAAAGGTAGACCGACTCAGGACAAACGCCCGCTTCCCAGTTGCCTGCTGGGCAGCACTGCAAAAAAATGCAACAAGATCATTAAAAATAGGAGTGGTAAACAAAAGAGTCATATGATCAGCCTGAGCTTTCCAGCACAATTTTATACGGAATGGTGTTATTCTTGAAACAATTATTACTGTGGTCTGAGCCATGTGAAAATGTGGCTCCAAAACTGTAAATAATGGAAAGTTTTACTCAGTGACCAAAGTAAACAACTAGAATCTATCTGATCCACAAAACAGTTTGTTTCAGGTATTTCTAGTCTTCCTAAAAATAATTTGCATTTATTTTATTCTCAACATTGTCTCAAAGTGAAAATTCAAAACACAAAATCCTTTCTATATTAGTTCATTTAATTTAGTGTCCATCATTTCCTAAAAACAAACATAATATATTTTTTTTCAATATAATATTTATTTAGATATTTGAATTGGCAAATGAAGTCCTAATAACCTGGACTTAAAAGCTAGGAGAAAAAAAAAAAAAAAGAAAAGGAAAAGGAAAAGGAAAAGGAAAAGGAAAAGGAAAAGGAAAAGGAAAAGGAAAAAGAAAGAACATCAAACATTTTGAAATCTCAAAGAAAAAAAGAAATAATCAATACAGAAAGCAAAAGTAATCTTTCAAAATGTCACCCCTTTCTTTTAGTGTTTCCTCTGATTTCCTGTCATTGTTTGATTTATGAGGTTTCATTACAGAATTAGTGGTGTAATGATTTTTTCCTTGCCTTTTGGAAAGAATTTTGCTGCAACACCAGAAAATCAAGGAGGTGCAATATTCCTTATTAAGAAATCTATTACAAAGTTCCTCAACATAGGACTATCTCTGTAAGGGATTACATATTGTAATATTATAGATTGCAGGAACTCGGGTTTGTTTTAATAGGATTTGGGCAACAAAAGTCCTCAGATTCTCTGGGAAATCCTAGCCTGAAATATTAACTATGCTGTCCACCATCCACATCCTTCTCCCTTAATGAGGTCTGTGCAAGAACTCTTTTACTCATACTTGTTATGGCTAACATTCAGTATTGGTTCTGTAGTGGCACAGAGCCTTTAAAATGCTTCAACATTTGCTTTCAAGCCAAAAAAAAAAAAAAAGTATTTCATACAAGCCTAAACATATGGGCCATATGTTGCAAAAGGTGCAATTGGTCTTGAACCATGCAGGACCTACTTGGTGCTGTAATGTAGGGGCACCTCTGAGCCCAATACCTGCACGAGACTCCATGTTGTGTGTATAAATGGCATTTTTGAGCACTGCGGGGACAGGAATCTCTTTCTCCTGAACCTTTTCATGGGTGTCCTGCATACAAGTTCTTTCCTCTGGCTGTGTAGCACAAGTTTGGCTGTTTGCAAATGTAGGTGCTAATGATGGCAATATTGGATCAACTCAACTGTGATCCAGAGCTCCATAAACAATTTGCAACAAATAATTTATTGAATAAATTTCACTCTATTATGAATCATTGCTGAAACAGTCCTAATGTTCTCAAATGTATTTGTTGACTGAAATTATTTACAGAATATTATGTGTGAATAGTTCTTGGCCTTAAGCTATGCACAAGCTGATTGTTGCTAGTTCACTGTACCCAAATTCAAGCCATTTGACTGCATACATGGGTCAGATGACACATTTCCTATTCTCTGGCTTCATTAACATAATTCTTGGAATTGTTTTGTATGCGATTATGAACTTGTCATTTGTTTTCAGCCAATATCCTGCAACTGATGCTGGTTTGCTAAATATTCCCATCAGTGATTTAATTTATTATGTTATTTATGAAGAGTGGATGCAGAAATGGTATACAAGCAGCCTTGAAAAGAAATGTGTTCAAGAAACCCAAATGAATATGTATGAAAAATCCTTCATCAAATTTTCCCAGCTCTGCAGCAAATCCTGCCTCTGCTGGTGTTTTTGCTGGTGTTCTCCATCTTGAAGGACTCTGCGAGTTTGGCAAAGCAAAATAAGCAACGCGGGAACAGGTAGGATTCACCGCCCTGGGGAGGATGAAATGTAACCCTGGTGGAGGCTCCTGCAATGGAAGGACCTTTGCGGAGGTTGGGGTGCAGGGGCCCCAAAACCACGCTACATCCCACGCATCCTGGCTGGGCTGGGTGGCCAGTGAGGGTCAGGGCTCGAGGGCTTTCTGTTCTGCTCTGGAAAGTTGGGCTGCTCTTCAGCCCAGCACACAAGAGC
Source organism: Anseranas semipalmata (assembly GCA_013399115.1). Lineage (NCBI taxonomy): Eukaryota > Metazoa > Chordata > Aves > Anseriformes > Anseranatidae > Anseranas > Anseranas semipalmata. The sequence goes on from VXAA01006068.1 coordinate 829,096, forward strand.
TAGCAGACTGCTTCTGGCTTTTTCTCAGTGCCTCCCTTCCCCCAGGCTTGGCACAGAGCTGCAAGTGCATCAACACCTTAAATAGGCTCACTTAGCCAACTCCCCTGGATGCTACCACAATACAACTGGTGAAAATGCACGCTAAATGCTAAAATAAGCCAGCACAAGGACCTGCTTTGGCACTTACATTGTGGCATTAAACATATCCATGTCTTAGCTCTCTGCAGGAAAACACATGATTTGCCCATTTGATTTAATCAAACAGCTAGCTTTCCACTGTCACTCCAGCCTGACAGCAGCAGAGCCTGCCTATGTAAGCTCATTTTGAGCGCTTCCCAGCTGCTAAGGGACAGCTTTCCAGTAGCCGACAGCAAACCTGCTGCAATGCAGCTCAGCCCTCCTGCACCCCCAGAAGCCCAGGCCAAAATGCTGCCTGCCAGCAACCAGAGGCAGCTCCAGCATAGCTTGGTACAGATCCTTCACTGGCAGTCATACAAGCTCCGCTGCTTGGTCCATGTTAGCAAAGGGATGGAGAAATTCCCCTGATGCCACACAAGGTTGCTTTGGGACAGGAGCAACTCTAATGCAGGATGGGAACACTTTGCTCTGGTTGTATGAAAGCTGCAGTTGAAGAGTTAAGCCCTAAAAGTAGATCCCGATTTTAGTTGAGAAAAGTAAAATTGGAAAAGATTCTGCTTCCTCTACCAAGAGTTTCTTTTCTTGAAATTGTTTTCACTCAATGACAAATGGCAAAGTGAAGCATGTGGCTGCTTATTAGATACCATTACAGATTTCCCAAGTAACATCAGCTGTTTTTAAAATGCATTTCAGTCACCTGAAGTCTGCTTGTAGAAATACTTAGAAAACTCACTGGAAAGTTGGTGCTGTCTGTGACCAGCCAAAGAGTGAGTGTGTGTTGTAGTGATCTCCCAGGTAAGTCTTGGAGTCGGGGCATAACGTCTTTTGAGCCAGGGAACGATCAGAAATGCCTGAGAAGGACAAAAACTGTTGTTAAATTATATACATCACATTTCAAATCTCTTCATATTTTTACTCATCTAGGAGGGAAAACACCAAAGGATTTGGAAAGAGGAAAAGCTGAAGAACTGCAGGATCTGCACTGATTAGAGGTTAGCATGTAGCCGTGAACACCTTCTTGCAGACAGGCATGTGTCCTCAGGAGGGTGAGGGAACTGAGTAAACCCTGCTAATGAGGTTCAAGTTTTATGTCCAGTAATTCAGAACATCTGTACAGGTATTGTGTATATTTTACTTAATAGTGAAAATGTTGCAAAAAAAAAGAAAAAAAACCAGAAATTCAGACACCCAGGGAATTGGTATGTTTGTGTGAAATCACAAGACCTGGGTTTGTGTACCGCTCAGCTGCAGATATAGGTAGGCAGCACGACCCTGCCCTACAGTGGCAAAATTCATACCTAAGCTCAAGCCTGGACCCTTCCTTCCCCTGAGGAACCTAAGACTTAAAAGGCAGCAGGACTGATGGCACAGCCCCAGGCAGCATCACTAGTAATGAACGGGGAGCATCAGAGGTGTGCAGGGGAGGAAAAAGCATGAGATGCAGCTCTCCTTAGCAGGCCATCTGCTATGGCCCGATACGCTGCACAGAAGAGAGCAAGGACAGATTTTAATGGGTATATTCACACGTGGATGGGTTATGCGATAACTCTTTCCATCAGCAGGTCACAGGCAGTGGAGGCAGTGACAGCTTTTTGCCTTCAGTAATGGTCAGGGGCAGCCCTGACCTCACTGGCACAGCTCTGATTCAGCTGAGCCAGGGGAAAGCAACACGAATTGTCTGCACAGATGATGCCTGGTCTCTGATCCCACATTAAGGAGATGCTGGCAAGACCCATTTGGTGCAGAAAATGTGATTCTTGTCCTCTGCAGGTAGCTTCCATGAAAATGCCATGTGCAATTCAGCAGGAATTGGGGAGGTCAGATATTTGGGTTATACAATGGATTTATTTTTAAAGGTTGAGTTGAAAGTGTTATAAAATCCTCTACCAAAAAAAAAAAAAAANAAAAAAAAAAAAAAAAAAAAAAAAAAAGGTAGACTGTCAAATATTCCTCTTTTGCATGTTTAATTGGGTGCATGCACTATGGTAAATAGTTCTTCATGAGCAAGCAACCTCAATGCCTAATCACACTTTACTGTGTGTTTGCAGTTCATTACTACAAAGTGCATTTCTCTGTACCTGAAACCCCATTAGCCTGTCTGCTCTGCTGGGCCACCAAAGCTGGAATCCTTGTCTTTGATTCTTTAGACACAAAGACTCCAGTGTGCCTGATCTGCATCAGAAATAGCTTCATTTATAGGCAATTTCCAGGCAACCTTGACTGGTTCAGCTTTAAAGAAGACACTAAGATTCTGGGAAAAGTTACACTTAATGTCCCATTGACAATTATTAGCCCTGTAAAATTTAGGTGGAATATGAAAGCAAATGCAGCCAGATGAGTCATACTTTCATGCTTCTTTCATATTATATGTTGCATTCTGCCTCAGTAATACTGACGATTTTACAATTTGCATATTAATCTCCACTGTAAAGTGGTTTATAGAAAATTGATTTGAAGGATATCTGTTTTTAGAAGGTCAAACCATGGGTATGGGTAATCGTGGTTATGATTTAGATAAGGAGGTTGAAGGCTACATTGCCAAACACCTGAGGCACTGAGAGTGGAACTCATACAGACTCAGGTGCTTATGATAACAGTGAGCCCCCAAAACCATGCTGACCCCAGGGAGGTCCTGACTTCTTGTTGGACTAAGCTGCTTAGGTCCTACCTCACACCTACATGAGCCAGGGGCTCAGACAGCCAAGGGCATGCGCAGTATTGGCATAATGTGGAATATAATAGAAAGCCCTTAAACACTGGGTGAAAACATTGAGTACCAGCTCTCCTACACTTTGGAAGAAATCACAGAATCACAGAATATCCCGAGTTGGAAGGGACCCATAAGGATCATTGAGTCCAACTCCTGGATGCCTTACCTCCTGTCTGCAGAAGGGAGACCAACACCATGACTTGCAAGTAGAAGGAGTATCTTTGCACAAGAAGGGGCAAGTCAAAGAGAAACTGGGCTCAAAACACACCTCTGTCTTCAGCATCCCCCATCATCCTTACACGTCACACAGATAGCTAGGTCCTTAGGTCTGATAAGTTCCTCTATCAGGGCTCAGACTTCAATGCTAGATGTCATAAAGCTTAGCATCACAGCTCAGGAGCCTCTTTGTGCGTCCATCCCTCACTCCTTTATTTGTGAGGGTGATGGGAGCTCTGCTATTTTTGTCCTCTTCCCCAGAGGCTCACACCTCTTTTTGCAGCTCTGAATGCTGACAAAAATGGGGGGAACTTAAGACAGAGGAGGAAATGCCTCATCAGTGCCTGGACCTTGGTCAATGGCAACTTGATCAAGACCCACAGTGCTAGTATAGTGCAGTTACAACTAACAGTTTTCCCATAAAGAGAGCAGACACCTAAATCTTAATTTAAAGCTCTGCTTCTGGTTTCAATAAGTAACAATCTTTCTATAATTTTATATCATGCTTCTGTTATGTTCAAGTTTCTCATGTATTTGGAGTGAAAAGAAGTGAGGTTTAATAAATAAAATGAAGAATTCACGTGACAGTACAACAGCCTGAAGGGAAAAGGGGGACATTTCCAATATTTCACTGTCAATAACTCATCTATGTTTCAACTTCTTGCTGTATATTAGCCTTACTTGGGCAGCAGGGCTTTCCTGGGGAAATGTTGGCTGGATTAATTGCCAGGAGCACTGGCACTAATTGTAAGTACTCAGGGCTTCCTGGGGGAGAATGAGCATGCCATTAACTCAGCTACTGGAAGAGGTGTTCCCATTCCTAACAGCCTCCCATAGGCTTGGACATTTAAAAACTTGTTTTTAGCCTATAGCTAATTTCTAATAAGGGTCTGGAAGTTTCTTTCATAAGAGAAAGAAAAGATATTGAATTAAGGCATCAGGAAGATGCAATCTTCCTTGTCATGGGTTGTAGAAAAGGCAGGGACTGCCCAGCCCTGGAACTAGCAGTGACAGTGGTAAGGCAGAAGTGTTACTCCTTCCATAAATCTGCATCTGAGTTATAGTCTGTAGGTATCTTGCCTTTTCTATGGTGCAGACCTGTTGCTCAAAGAATGGCAGGGAAGGCCATTTTCCTTGCCCTATTAGAAGGCTGCCCCAGTGACAGAAGGTTTGGTAGTCCACCAAAGCTGAGACAATTGCGCCCTGAATGAATCTGTAACCGTACACTTGGAAAATGAGAAGATGGAAAGTGTTCTTAAGAATTAGCCCATCCAGGATTTCAAAAAAGATTGTCAAGAAAACTTTACTTACTAGGTGTGTAAGGAGGGTTATTGATATCATTATCAGCACAACCAGGAAACTGGCCTCTTAAGAAATTGGACGGTTCATTCATATCCTTTAATAAAGAGAGTAAGACAGGTCAAAAGCCTCATTTTCTGTTTTGAAAAGAAGGGAAGGCAAATGTAATCAGACTTACAATCCAGATCCCGTCATAGTCAAGGACATCCTTAAACTCCAGACACAACTGGGTCCACCACTCAACTGTCCTGGGGTTGGTGTAGTCAGGAAACACTGAATCTCCGGGTGGCCAGGCCTAGAGTTCACAGGTACAAATGTCCAGTTATTTTCTCATTTCTACTACATGGCTTCTTTAACACTTTGGAGCAACATCAGATCAAGCACATAAGTGAATTTAGTAAACCAACCTTTCCAACAGCAGGAGTAACGCCATCAGAGTTGTTCACCCAGACTCCCATTTCCTCTCCGAGGTCATATGGCCTGTAAGTACCTGGTTCTTCGTCCTTACTTATGAAAGGATCCTGAAAACAGTGATTACATTTCCTTTATCAAGATCTCAGAGGTTACTTTTTCTGTATTTCAGAACAATTCAATATTTTTAATGCAGATTGCAATAATATTGGAGGAAAACAGCACTAAAATTTAGTAAGAGTTGAGAACACATAATAGTTTAGGAAAAGTCATTAAAGAAATGTTGTGGGTATTTCTTGTATAAGGCCAAATTAAGTGAAATTAATAGATGTCCTTGTGTTTATTTTTTTATGAGACTCTATATTCAACTGATTTTAAAGAGGCATCAAATTTTATTTTCCTCCCTTCCAAGGTCACTAAGCTTGGGCAGCTCTGGATTCCCTCCAAGACAATCCCCATTTCAGCTTCATTAGCTTCAGCAGCTCACCTCTGGGATAACTAAAACATCTCAAGGGGCTTTAAGGTGGGATATGTCCATCCTTGTCAGCCCTCTCTTCAGACCTGATGTCGGAAGAGGAAGTTTTATGTCAGCCTGGTGCAGAATAAGGATCCCTTCCAACCCAGAGTGGCCAAATTCCTCTGTTCCCTGGCGGTGTGAAACCTCCAGAGGTTTACATCCCACAGCTCACCCCTCCTGTCCTCATCACCGCTCAGGGGTACTCACCACCCTGTATCACTGCCAGTGGCATGGACACCACTAGCTTCTCTGCCCCAGGATGGCCATCAGTGGCCACTGAGCTCATTGAAAGAGAACATAAGCTGCTCCTGGGGAAGATGGTGGCCCACCATGCCAGTAAGTAATAAAGGTAGGAATACTTCGAGATGTCAGTGAAGAGGTACTATCCAACTCTGCTCAGCAGCCAACTAGGACTTAAAGGAGGTTAGCATGCTTGGCAGTATGTCCCTAATTGGGAACAGCTATCTGCTTTGCGTTATTTAGAACAAAGGAAGATTACAGCCATTTTAGAAGAAGGGAATTCTTCCCTTTTCTCTTAGAAAATGTTATCCCCTCAGGTTCTGCTTAAGGCAAAGAAACTTTCAGTTATGACACACAATGGAGAGAAATGCCACTGAAACAATTCTTCTATTATATCTTGTGCAATAATTTAAAAGGATTTTAATTAATAGCTGACAGAAGTTTAAATATTATACTTAAGGAAAAAAAAATATATGATCCCAAATGGTAAATTCCTTCAAGGGCATATTTTAAAGCTCATCTTAATACCTAAATTAATTGCCTGATTTACTTGTAAGCCCTATGACAGCTATAGCCCTGGTGAAGAAAGTGTATTCTTCCATGCATCAAAAAAAAGCCCCTGCTAAATCCCCACCTTAAATGCAAAATTCAGTTCAGCTTTAACTATGTAGCTCCAATATCACCTCCATAATTAAAAAGTGTAAATGTCCATTACATTTTTAACTTGTTGAATAGTTCTGCTTGAATAGTTCAGCTTTGGAAAAGAGAAAACTGTCCATCTGCAATAATTATCTTATAACTGTGGAAAAGATGGCTCTCAAGGGACTTGAAGGCTGGAAGAAGTCAACTTAATTAGCTACTCCTAATCCAAACTTTTGGTTTCCTTCAGCTGAAAGGTTATTCCAGTGCATAAATCTAATATATTATGCATGTTTAGCAATGTCCCAGAGAGAACAAAACCCTCCCGGCCCTGTTTTTGCATTCCACAGGTTGTTTGTGGGGGAAGGAAGTTCATTTCTGCTAAATCTTCCCTAACTCATCTTTTAGCAGCTCTTGGAGAGGAGATGCAGAGAATCCATACTTTTGACTGACTGCTCTAAAACCTGGGGCACTCAGCACTTACTCAGACTAGCACAATTCCACCTATGGCCTCAAAAATAGATTTTGATGCACATCCATAAAAACTTGTCTCTGGAAATTTTAGCCTCTACAGCTCATAGAGCTGGACTTTAAAATGTTAAAGCTTCAAGCCTTACGTTGAATCATAAGCATGTTGCTATTGACTTTAAAAAAAAAAAATGTCACTCACCATTCCTAGCTGTTTCCATTTTTAGTGTGATTTAATGGAAGGTATACAAGGTCTTTCATTAAAGTTCCTCTTCAGGAACAATGTTTGTAATTTTACATTCCAGTCATTTTTACTTTCAGAACTTCTTTCTTTGTTTCTAAACAATACGTTTGTTCTGACTCAGAGTAAGTCACAGCTAAAGTATGCATATTATTCAGCGTAATAATGATGACCAAGTACTGATACTCTTAGGCAAAATCTCCCTTACTTGGAGGTGTGCTCTAAAAGACGTCAGGAGAGAGAAATGCTGAGACTGCATTGAGAGACTCCAATAACAGGGCCATGTTGCTATCAAGGTGACCATAGGCATGGAGGGCTCTCAGCATTGGATGCAAGCGTGGAGACTGGACTTCCTGATGGTGAGGGACCAGCCACCCCAGTAGTGGTGGCACAACTGAGATCAGGCAGATCACCAGTAATTGTTGTTAATACCACTGGCTCTCCAGTTGGGTTGGGCGGGACTTTGAGCAACCTCGTCTAGTGCCCTGTCCATGTTGAGGGGGTGGACTAGATGATCTTTAAGGATCCCTTCCAACCCAAACCATTCTATGACTCCATGATCTGCATTTTGCATGTGACCATAGTCATCTGAGATGCTGCTGCATACCAAGCAGAGGACTGCACCCATCTCCCACAAATCCATTCACTAGAGCTTTTACATGACATGAAGTGACTGCAGTCAGATCACATTTCCTGAAATCATGAGGGAGGCAACAACCTGCTGCACTTGGGCAACTCACTCATTACAGTCACTACCCAAAGGGAATCTAAATAGAAAATTGTTCTTTCCGTATCAAACTGGATTACACTTGCCTTGATTACAGGTTGCACGGATTTGCTCTCACTTAGGAATGAAACCCTTCATACTGTTCCAGCTCCTGACTCAAATTACTGGAATGATGGACATCACTAATGAAAGCTAACAGTCAAAATGTGACAGAAGTATCAGCAATTGTAATAAAGCAAAGATAGAAATCTTCACTAACAATACAACCTATACTTACCACCAGCTTTTCAAACATGAAGGGCAAACTGGATCTGCCTTTGTTTTTTCTTGCAAGCTTATCTAAAGACCTAGAGCACAATACAGCCCTTATTTACAGTTTAGTGGAGGGAGGAAAGAAGGAGCTCCTACTAGGATTCCCATTGGTTTATTGCACGAACAGAGAATTATTGATATATTCCTTGTATCTGCTTAACTTCTGAATTTAGATTTATATAGCTCCTTGCCCTGCTCTAGCATGCTCCATCTGAGAAACTGAAAGTGCTTTAAAAGTGTTGTTGAAGTTAAACTCACAAGTAAGAAGATAACATTCCTCACCCACGACACTGTGACTGCTTGACTGTAGCTTCCTAACCAGCAGCAAGTGCAAAACAGGTATCTTATAAACACAACACATTTAAAACTGAAGTCTGTGAGAAATTGTTCAGCTCTTCTCAACAAATGACAAAAATGGAAAATGTGCTACAACAGCATGCATGCATTAGCACCTAGATACTGCTATGAGCACTATGATGCAAATAGTTCTTATAAACGGAGAAATAATTAACACCATTGTTAATTTACCAGAATAATGACATTGTGCATTCCTGCTTTCTTCAGCTCTTGGAGGTACTCTGGCAGACCTGCAAAACTCGTTTCATCATAGGTAAAATCCAGGCGACGATCCATGTAGTCAATATCAAGATGTTGGACATCCTAAACATATTAAAAGTAAATATTGACATATTTTATACAGAAAATCAGAATGTGTGCAACTGTGCTCCTAGGAAGGAACTAACCTATGAAATGAGACCTAAGTGATTGGCTATAATAACTGTAAACAACTGAGGCCAAATGCAGCTCCTATAAATTTAGGTGGCAGCAAAGTACAAAGTGGACACGTGGAAGTCCTAGGTTAGCAACTGTTTGGCCATTACATGCATCAGCACTGCTACAGTTCATGTTTAAAATGCCAGCACCATGTACCTATCAACTGTTGCCACAGCACTAAAGTAAACCTGTACCCAAATCAACCCGCAATGCAGCCAATAGCAGCACTTAAACCTCATGTTTCAGGCCAACTGGAAACATTCTTTTGAGTATTGTAAAGATATGACTTGTGAAACCACTACATAAGATTCTGAACATCTTTTTGCTCTACAATTCTCTTCACAGGATAATCACATTTCCTCTAATATAATTTTATTCATCCCATTTCAGATTTTAAAATGAACATATACAATGAAAAATTCATACTTACATAGGGGATATCATAGTAGTGCATGCGGTTGACAGTTTTCTTTAAGACGTCAATGCTGTTATAACCCCACCGGGAGAGCTGAAATCCCAGAGACCAGTAGGCAGGCATGTGCGGGCGTCCAATGGCCTAGAGCAGGAATGAAAAATACACAAGTTGAAAGGGTGAGGTGAAGATTTTGGGGAGAGAAATTATCCTGAAACACCAGAAGATGCTCCCAGCTCATTTAAGCCACAAAGATCATAGCACAGACATCACACACCTTTGCAATATCCCTTACTTTCTCAGACAGCTCACTCTACAATATACTTAATTGTAAAATGTACAATATACTTTGCTTTAAAATGGGCTTTAAAATAAAGCTTCTCCTTTTGGACCCAACCCTTTGGTCAATAAAAGGCAAATCTCCGATGCTGTGCAGCAATGTCAGCTTTGCTAATTTCTCTTGCCACATCCAGCTGAACCAACTCATCTAATGTTTATTTGAGCTCTCTGAAGTTTTAGTCATATTTGCACACCTCCCTGGTGAAATCCAGTTGCTTATGACTGACTGCTGATATTGCTGGCCCACAGCAATGTGTTGCCAGGCATCAACAAACCCATCCAAGGTCAGAGTTACCATTTGCTCCCTTGAAATTCTCATCTGAAACACAAAGCAATGAGTTAAGTATGATTTTATAAATATTTGATTTCCACCAGCTCCACATAATCCGGATGCAAATTGCATGAGGAAACTCGAGTGCGAGCAGAGGGGTATGAGGCATCCTGCTCTGCTCCCTGAGGAGAGCTGCTCGGGCAGCGAGCAACCACCACAGTTCTGTTCCAGAAACATGCTGAAACCTACCCTTGCCTCATTGGTACACATTGGTGTTTTATGGGGGAGATATCCCAGAATCCTTATTCCCATTTTAAACAGTTAGATCCCGTGAAATTAGCCTTTGTTCAGTATTTCTAACATCTTTGCAGGCAACACATGAAAATCAAGTAGCTAGTAAGCACCCGTGATTATTAATCAGTCACAGTTATTGACTCCCTTTGGCTAAATAACAATTCCTCTCTTATTTCCTTGTGAATCTCTATAGTTAGGTAATTATGCTAAGAAGTGAAAAAGAACAAAACTTGGATATTGGCAGCTAAAATCCATCTACTTTAATTAAATAAAAGGACGCACTGCTGGCGCTCCCTATCTGTTGTGTGGCTAAGCTCTCCAGGCATCGCAATGCATAGAGATGCCTCTTGCTATGGGGTTTTCTCCGGAAAAGAGTCTGTACAGGGACAGCAATGCTGGACTTGATATTGCTCTAAAAGATGTCACAGATCCTAAAGGTGGTGGGGTGTGCATACTGCAATGGACAGAAAAACAGGTGGAGGAGAAACGTGGAAAAGCAGAGGGTGTTTTAATACTCCTGAGCTCGCTCATGGCAGAACACTCAGGGTCACCTGCTTGCAATCGAGAATGGCTTGTGGACAGACAGGGGAACTTCAAGCACTCAGCACTACAAATTAAGCTGCACAGTGTGCTTTAACTGGTCACCAGTGTCTCACCTAGGGGAAAGCAAGAGGAGGCCAGAACACCTGGGGACGTTAATGGTTTGAGTCCTCCCAGCAGGGATGTGGCGGCTGAGCGCTGCATCTCCCTCGCATGCCTGTTCCTCATCCCATTCCACTGGATTTACCTGTCTTCACCCTCCTCAACATCTATATGCAGCTGGAGACAGAGCCCTTGAGAAGAAGCACGTGCAGCTATCAGCAGCACACTGCTGCGCCCTTGCTGCAAGAGACACTGGGCAGATGAAGGTGGCCCCAAACCATGCATGGGGCACTCTGGTGGGTAGAGCCACATGCCATTACAGTGCAGTCTCCCCTGGTTACACTTGACATTAGTTATTTCCAGCTCGTGCAGGTGCTCCCAATCCCCCAGATCATACTTCCAGCTCTGCTGGGGTTTCCTGTGGAGAGCTGGATGGGGAGTGATGGCTTGGGATGATCTCCAGGATGCCCTGCGGCCTGGCACTGCAGTGTCCAGCACAGCACGGCAAGCCTCAGGGCAAGAAGTCTGATCCTCTGTCACGACAGCACTCGTCATATGAAGGACAAATTCATCTGAGGAGGCAGCAGAGCTTGTTTTAGCCCAGTTAGGAGCCAGATGAGCTCCATGAACCCCACCACTTTGTGCTCCAAAAGCAGATGCACATTCTGCCCGTGCTTTCTCTACTGTAAACAGAGTGACCTCTCCAAACAAGGTTAAAAAAACAGACCAAAACAAAAGAACTCCCTAATGAAATAAAACCTTTTGCACACAGGCTTCTTCCCTTGGACAAGACAAAGAAGGAAAAACAGCTGATAAATATTAATCCTGCTGCTGGATGCAGAGCCCAGTGCCCTGGCAAGATGCCTGCGTGGCACAGAGACCAGCATCACAGTCGTCCCCTGAGCTGGCTGGGATCAGATTCAGAGGCAGTGGGAGCCCCGCCATGCCCCAGGTCACTCCTGGATAGGGAAAACTGCTGGGATGCATGCTGATGAGCTTGGGACATCACCAATGTCCAGTTCAAGAGCTGGATGGGGATTTACTTCCACCCTGTGTGCTGCGTTGAGTGCCCAGGTGAATGGCGACGGGGCTGGAGGTGAAGCTGTGGCCACCGAGGCACCAGGCAGGTGCCCCCAGAGGACACAGCCTCGTCCCCAGTGCTGGGGGATGCTGTGGTTTGGCTGCGCTATGTACACTGGTTCTGCAGACCTCAGAGCTGCCCTGAGGCAAGGCGGCATGTTGTGACAGCAGCCCTTGAGGAATTTGGGATTACAGTTGAACAAATGGAAGAAAATCCACCTTGCAAGCAAGTTATTAACTTTTAAAGCAATTAGTTCCCCAGGTTGGCCAGGCTGGCACAGCTATGGCAAGCGTAATTGAAATGAACAGAACATTTGAAGAGGAAGGATGAAAACAGGGCAGCTGGGAAAACAAATGTTCTGTTTTCCCATTATGCTGCGGACTCTCTCTAATGGATCCCCCTGAAGCTTCCTGATAAAGTAACTGGCATATGGTACCTACTCGCAGATGGATCAGCAGAGGCAGAGATGCAATTCTGCAAACCTGAAACTCATGTTGGATTTGGTATATATTTAGGATCTAGTTAATTCACATAGATTGTATTCTGCATACAAATGATCATAAAATGCTGTACACAGAGAAAGCCTGCTCGGCAAAACTGGCTCACATAGAATCAGAAAAGGTAAATGAGGTATGGCAGGGGAACTGAGGGAGGAAAACATGATAAATGCAGAAACAGCAAACATATGGAGTATACAAACTGAGAAAAAAAAATAGAAAGATACAGTCGTGCAGAAAAATAAATAGATCTTATTTTTCATACCACAATTCCTCCTGCACTTGGTTCATAAATAACTCCGAGTGTTGTTTAATAGATTCGCTGCTAGTTTTTCCAGGTTTGCATAACTTGGCCTTATGTAATTTTTGCACTTCTTTTCAGATGCACCTGAGAGCGGGTGCATCTAGGAAGTATCCTGGAAGTGTTCCTCAGTGAGAACAAGCTCAGTGAGCAGCTAAAAGCTGTGCCCAGGAGGCAGGTGATCTCCATGCACTCTCCCTGCTTTCACTCTCCCTGCTTTGGGTTATTGGATAAATAACATTATTACTATGGGCTTCTTAAATCAAGGATGTGAACTAAGTCATAAATGCTAAATAGTAAATCAGGATCCTGTTAGCATTACGACCCAAGACTGATGTGAAAAGGATGGCTGAAGAGTTATGCCCTGTATATCACAGAGACCAGAGAGAGAGATATTCTTTTCCATGCTCACAATGGAGCTGAGATCTCCAGCAATGCAGGTAAAGAGCAAAACAGAAGGTTGCTCTTTAAACTTTGTACCCTAGTTGGCCATATAAAATGTCTCTTGAAGATTGCTGCTTGCTTAAACTTCCTTTTTTTTTTTTTTTCTGAGGTAGAACTGTAGGAGGAAAATAGAAAAATCCAAGCTGAGTTAATGCTTCGCATTTAGTCACAGAAATGGTGTGTTTGGATAGTCATGCAATGGCTAAATTACATGGGTGTTCCTATGGCCCGGATATCTGTCTCCAGCTCAACCCCACGGCTGAGGAGGCAGGTAAGTGCTGTGGGTGCCCAGTCAGACAGACGTTACCTGAACTCAAAGTCTGTGCAGAGAAGCTGAATTTTGTTTTAGGAAAGCAAGAAGAAAGGCCCTGCAAGAGCTGAACAACTGAGAAGATGCTCACAGCCTCAAGAGTCTAAAAATATTGAGGGTTTTAGACATCAACGTCTTCAAACCTCTTTCTTTGCTGGACAAACACGTACCAGCTGCTTGATCTTTCCTGGGGGACCCATGGATTCAGCTGTGAGACTGTCACTGAATCATCCATGATAAAGTATGGGCAGATTCCCTGTGTTAGCTCTCAAGTAGGACCTGCTGAGGTCCCCTCCACCCAGAACTGTCCTACGGGTCTCTGAGGAGGAAGTAAAGCAGCAATTTGCTCTCAAAACAGAATTGGGAGTCATGCAGTATGCTCTGTTGAAGCTTGTCATTGGATAATTTTCAATAAAACAACAAATTCATGGTCTTCACCCAGCAGCTGTTAAACTTGTTATTTGTTCCTTCCATTAAACTATAACTTTCCTGTGTCTTGTTATGGAGCTCATAGTATACCGCTGTGCACTGTTACTCTGCCCTGAACTGCCACCAGTGGATTTAGAAGCATCAGGATGGAGATTTCTCCTTCCTGTCACAACGTCCAACACACACCTGACAGCCACTGTCACTGCCGCAGAGCTGCGGTGGTGCTGGCAGGCTATGTCCTGCAACCCAGCTCAGGAACTTCCTCGCTCTGCTCCTGGCGAGACACAGCAGGGCACCTGCCTTCAGCCCCCCAGTCTTCTCCCACTGCCTGCATGTCCCTTGAAGCCCATTTAAAGCAGATTAGCATGGCTTTCGTGGCCGCCCTGAGGACACATGAAGAGGCTGGTGGCCCAGCAATCACCCTTGGTCTCCAAGCGAGGAGCCCCAGTCCTGGCACAGCCCGGCTGCAGGCCAGGGGCACTGGTCCATTTCTGTGCGTGGGCCACCCCTGTGTGCTGGCAGCAAGCCACGGGGGTGCATAGAGAAAGTCTGCATCCTCCAGAGACCCAGCACAGAGCTTCATTACAAGGCTTTCCTAACTCGCTGGCTTGGAAGGAGCTGCATAAAAGCTCCAAGTCGACTAAGCATCTAAATCTTGTGCAGAAACAAGCATGGCGGGGGCCAGAGGGGTCACTCAGGTCTGGAAATGGTATTGAAGGCAACAGAAAAAAACACATGAGAAGGGTGTGGAGCACTTTGCTCCAGGCACAGCTCTCTTGCTTGCAATGGCCAAGCTGGTTCTTGGCCACCCCACTGTGCCAACAGGGACACCCTGGAGGGCATGTGACGGGTAGTGCCTGCAAAAATCCCTGTGCAGTGATTTTGTGCATCTGCTTGTGTGGGCAGGAGACAGGCACCATGCCCCCAAGGAGCAGAGGGCAGCCTGGCCCCACCAGCTGTGGGGCCTCTGTGGCTGGGAGCTCCTGAAATGCTGCTTCCCAGAGGAGACCCATGCAAACAACCAGGAGAGCTGAGGGATGCTGCTGAGCACTGCCTTACAGGCATGGGTCACCCTCCTCCCTTCCAACCCCTCTCCTTCCCCTGGGAGTGACAATGACCTCACTGAGAGTCCTCTCAGTGTGACAGAAAATACAATTGAAAAATAGAGCCTTTTCTGTCTCCTTCACCTTCCCACATATCTTGTACATAAAAGCCAAATCATTACCCTAGAGACTAATAATATGGTAATTGTAACATTTGCGATCCGGGAATTTCAGGATGTTTACTGAAGAAGTTATTATTTCACTCTGAAATTGCTACCATGCATTCTTTAAGATTCCCTAGAGAGCAGAGCACAAGCTTGAAGAACACAAAGCAGGGGATTTTTTGTCCTGGCATGTGACATGTCTAGTTAGGAGACGCCCACCGGCTCCCCTTTACCTTGTTTTCTCTGCTCTAGCTCCATTTCCAGAGAGGCAGGGGTGGAAAGTGAGCTGCCAGCACTCATCAGCTGGGGAGTGAGAACTCTCTCATTTTATTTTCAGCTGCTGGCCACCTGCTAAGCCACAGAAATGCTGCCTTCAAACACCAGCGAAAGACTTTGAAAAGAAACGGGGATGACTCTCACCTCCGTCGTGCTGCTGCAGCAACTTCCCTGAAATAAGTGCTTTCATCACAGAGATCACAGCTCTGCCTAGGTGGATGGGTCGCTTGTCTTTTCTGGGCTTGATTGCCAATGTGGAAGTTCAAAAACCCGTTTGCTGGTTGATCCATGGCACCAGGGCTGTAGGGGAAGCCCACCAGGTGGGGAAGGCATGCAGAGGAACCTGGGGCTGCATGGCTCCTGCTGCAGGACATGGAGGGCCACCAGCAGCCTCCCACCTGAACCTCTGCTTGGAAAAGGGAGACCAGCAGAGCCCACCGCCCTGGGCGGTGTCCCAAAATGACTGCCTGGGTGAGGCTTCTTCTCCCTTCCATCACCAAAATTCAACTCAGCAGCACTTTCCACGGTTTTGTTCTTATTTCAGGAAGACAAGCACAGGATATGGAGCCTTTAAAAAGACAGAAAAGGCAAAATGCTGGTTTCCTTACACACAGAGCTTGGTTCTGAGGCAGCAGTCTTCTGTGCAAGGGCCCAGTTAATGCATCACCTGGCATTTGGTGACCATGAGGAACATGTCGCCTGCCACTTTTTTCCAGGCAGCCCTCACTGGGTAAGAATTACTTGCACAGTCCTGAACCAGCTATTTGCCCATGTATCCTCAGTTCTTTGGAAAACACTGGGCACCTGGAAAGCAAGTAGTTATGTTCTGTGTAACAGGAGTAAAGTTTTTTTCACATCTGTGCTCTCATATGCAGATACATGGGTTTTCATTAGTGAAAACCAGACTGGCCCAGAATCAGCAGGCAATTCCTCTGGTAAATACAGGCTTGACGCCTTTGAAGTTCACTCTACACCTCTAAAGTCTGGCGGAGGTAAAGCCCCCAAACATTCCCATCTGTGCTCTGCCTACTTCATTTTCTCCATCCACAATGTCCAAACACACTTACAGTCATGTAGTGAAGACTGTATAGCTGTCGTGGCTTAGAGGAGAGTAAGCTTGGACAAATTTCCTTCTAACCACTGCAACCCTTTAATGCCCTCCTGCTTTCAATACTGAAGCAGAGCAGGAACAATACACCCACCTCTCGGTGTAGCAGCCCCTCTGAGTAGGTTTTGAAACCTTTGGCCACTTTCACCCAAGACCTCCAAAACATGAGACACCCACAAGTTTTGTAAAAATCAGTGTCAGAGCAGAGAAGAGAGACACAAATCACACCAATGTCCATCACCCCATCCTCTGGCAAGGCACAGCCTGCTGCCAGACAGCGTCCCTAGCTCTGTCACAGCATGTCCACTGCTCGCCCAGCAAGCACAGGGTCCTAGGGTAGATGTGGCAGAAGGGGGCATTAGGACACAAAACCACAGGAAACCAAGTTGCAATACCGTTTCTTATGCAACACGCCCTAGTCACCTCTCTCTCTCCCTTTAGGCGCATATATACATAAATACATTTATAAGTATAAAGTTTTTGCACTCACCACCTATAGTGTAAATATGGGTTTATAAAAGGACACCAGAGCTTCCCATCACCAGCTACAGGTTTCTGGAGCGGGATGAGAGCATCCGAAATGTAGGTGTGGCATCTAAGCTTGAGAACATTTTTCTCTCTTCATATAGACTAAGAAACACTAGTACAGTAGAAATTAAAATAATCCCTGGTGTTTTCCTTCATTCTCGTCCTTGAGGGCTGCATCCCAGTGCCACACACTGGATCGACCCCGCTGTCTAAGGAAGTCCTGAGCAAGCCACGCAGCACCTGAACCTGGTGGCCTTCCCACCAAACCAGCATCTGCCTCCTCCCTGTCACTGGCAATGAGAAGACCCTGGTAGCCCCAAACTATCCAGAATGAAGAAGAAGTTGGACCAGCTCAAAAGAACCATGAGGGCTCTTTCTATGTATGCAAATGAAGCAAAAAATGACTGCTGATTTAGATTATTAAGGGGAAAAAATAGCTGCTTTAATCATGTTAACAGAGCAGACTAAGCTCTTCCTCATGTCTCCTCCCCTCACAAGCTCTCTGACTCATGCAAATCAAGGCGATGACAAGGGGGAAAGGGCTGGAAACTCCGTCTGGCTCCCTCAGCCGAATGCCAAATGAAACGCAAGGAGAAAACTGCTCTATCAATCAGCCACCTTGGATTTTTGGATGATTATGTCATAGATGGTGTTCCCATGGTGTGAGAATGGGCCACACAATAAGAATCCAAGTATATAGATACAGCTGGCCCTCCCCCATGAAAAAATCCAAAAGGCATAGCAATAGGGAAGTACCCCTGCTGCAGTAATGTGTGGTGTGGCCCAGGTGCCAATAGGAAGTTTCCTTGTTTACAGCATTCAGTGGTTCTTGATAAGTTCCTAGCAGTCTTCTGCCTAACAGCATTTCTAATTTTCTTTCTTTTTTTCAAAATACTTCTCAGTTAGAATTATAGACCAAATGTATATATAATAATATGATTATGCCAATGAAAGGAAGGTTTGGAAAGCACCTAAAGATGACCACAAGATCAGCATCTGGCTCTTAGGCATATCTAGATTACTCCTGGCAAATCTAGATTACCATTTGTCTAACTTGTTTTTACCAGCTTCTGACAGGGGACATTCCCCAGCCTCCCCGAATAATCCATTCAAGTGCTTAATTCCTCTTATAGTAGGAAAGGATTTTCCTACCACGGAATTTTCATCTTCTGCAAACAGTGCTCTATTCCCAGCAGATACAACGAACAAGCAGTCGCCATTCCCATCACAAGAAGTCTGCTGCTATCCCTTTGTTTAAAATAATTTGTGCTAAGTAGCTGAGCACAGCTGTGTGGGAGAGGGCTTCAGCAAAAAATGTATTTCAATCTTTTTATGCCCTCTGTTATTTTCTTTTTGATAATAGGCTGTGCTCTCCTTAGTCTTCCTCTTACTGCTAATGTATTCATAGGATTTTTCCTGCTGTTTGTCCCCACCTGCCTCACCACACCAGCTGTCACTTTGTATGAGCAGAATGTGGCCAAGCTTTGGCCAAGCAACCTAATATTTACACCCAGTACCGATGGACCTCGTTCCAAAGCACTGACCCACGTGCCATAAGCACTTTCTACTAACCTCTGTGTACTGCTGAACGACATTTTCAGGAGTTGGCCCAAGGAAGACATAGAAGTCAAGGATCCCTCCAATAGTGCGGAAAGTTAAGGATGGGTTTGGACTCAGAGAAACATCTGAAAGGCAAAAAACAGATTCTCAGGATGAACTAACTCTGCACGAGTCTTATGCATGCTGGGCCCCTCCATGCCTTAATGTGTCCCTAGGCAGAGGTAGATACACATGCAAGTCACCACCTGACGCCTTGCCGTATGATCAGATGAGCACACAGGACCTGGACATAGGCTACCAGTTGTCCAGTCCTTCTGTAATCTGCATCTTCTGATTGGCATGGTGCAGCAATAAATCACAGAAACCCACGCGGAGTAGATTGCCCAGAGTCATTTGTCTCAGTTTCATTTATATACAAAGGAACCACAAGCTTGTGTTTAGGGTTCCTCTATGCTATTTTAATCTTCTTATTGGAAGTCATTGCCTGCCAGGGGAAACTGATTTTATAGACTGAGTGAAGATTCCCCTTATCTGAAATTATACTATTGGATTAACACAGTAAGGTGGCCATGGCAACGCACAAAACTACTCTCCGCAGACAGAATATAGGACTAACCTAAATTGATTTGATTCAGTTATGCCAATCCCAGAGGAAATTTCTTCCACCTTCTCCTTTCCCTGTATGTCCACCTATTTTTTAAAAAATTAATCATATATTTTCCCTGAAAATACCTTCCCATGTTTAATAGTCATTCTAATAAAATCTCTTTGAAAACTTTATAGCAATTACTGGAAACTCAGTTATGCAATAGTCAGTTACATTTCTACTGCACTGAAAAAGCAATCACTAAAACAGCTTTTTTTTTTAATATTTACTAATTTACTGCCTTTCTATATGCAATCAGTATAGGGAATTTGTATGTTTTCCTACCTTGTGCATTAGAGTTCAGAAGGAGAACACCATGGGCATTGAAGTCATCCTCTACGCACAGATAGAAAGGGTGAACTCCATAGAGATTGGCAAGTGGCTGAAACATAAACAGCACATTAGGTATGGGTTGATTTTGCCATTTTTTCATAGTTTTTGTCAGCTAGGTACACATGCAAAGACAATGAAATAAGTTCATTCGTAGTTAGAGACTTGTTTTGAAAGGTTGGAGACTTTTTCATCTAAACTGGTGTGAAGTCAAATTGATAGAACAGGAACTGTTTTTTCTGCTTCAACACAGTGCTTCTTATTAGCCTCTCTTAACCAAACCTTCCATATTCTGCCAAACCCTCCAAAATGGCAAGGGTAAGACATAATTTGCTAGTTAAAAAGACTCATCAACCACTGGCCCCAGTTTTGCCAAACATTTAATAAATCCTGCTGAAGCCCAAGCTCATTTGGATGGACAGGGATCAATCTGAGTGTGAGATTAAATGCTTTCCTGACCCAGGACTTCGATAGACAAAACATTCATTTTCTGACAACTACAGCAGCATGAGAAAGGCTGTAATGAGAAGTATCAAAATCACCTCATGGCTTATGGTTTTGTTATTTAATTAAAACTTACGACACCCGCAAAACACACAGCATCGTCTTTGCCACCAATTCCCATCAGCTGTGTTACCATACCGAGAGAGGTGCTCCCTTGGCAAAGCTCTGCCTCGCCACTGCCTCTCTGAGACACAACTTCAGGACAAAGCACTTCCTGAAGTGAATTACCGTTGGTGCCTGATCCCTGCTGAACATGCCGTAGGTAACGAAGTCCATGCTGTGTTTGAAGGACGCATGCTCATGTTCACCAAACCCGTACACTGAGGTGGATGGCAGAGCTGTTGTAATCTGAAGGTACTGGTTGGAGAAAAAGAGATCAGCCAGGGGACTGTCCCACCTGTGACAAATAGAGGGAGACATAATTAGTTTGCTCATCTTTGGTATGCATCATTTTAAGCTCACGTCCAGCTATTTGTACTTTTCCTGTATTTTGGAGAGTAACAATATAAAAAATGTTGAGCTCTATGTAAGCTTCTAACATACTTAACCTAACACATATTAAATTCATCTTGCAATGGCTGCAAACATCTCATCTACTTACACAATAAAATGCAACAGTATAATTTTGAAAAGAACAAAATAAGAGAAGACACAATCTAGAATCGTATTACCAAAATAAGTCATCACTTGTGCTATTTCTATGACAACCAACAGGGCAGGCTAAAAATTGTTATTACGCAGTGGGGTTCAGAATGCTTAATGAGAACAACAGATATTTGGTTGCTATCAGTTTTCACTTTTTAATGCTTTGCTGGATCAGGACCCAAATACTCTTGTTACCCCGACTTCATGCAGGCACCTAGCACAGCAGAGTGACAGCTTCCTCCAGACTGCTCGAATGAGATGTTTATATTGTGATGGCTCTTCTCTCGCCTCTCTCACCAGCTTAATGCCTTTATTTCTATTGAATCATCTGTGGACACAGGCTCACATTTTAATTAGGTGTTACATTCTGTTTCCTATCTCTAGTGCTATAATGAGCTGCAAACTAGATGGGGGAGAACATAGTCAAGCTGTGGAGAAGTGTTTCATTAATGGTACTGCGTATGCCATGAGTACCACATTTAGATAGCACCCTCTCGAGCCTTGTTTAACCATGAATTTGTTACAGCTAATTAAAATAAATGAGCCGAAGCCATAGAGCATAGAAGTGGCATAACTCTCCTTTTAATGGTCTTTTGTCAATGATTTTGACAAAATTAAATGGTTGATCAAATTAACCGGTAAATCGGAGCAGCGGAGGACATACTGTGCCATGCCGTCGGGGGACCAGCACTGCCCCTGGCTGCCACCCACACCCCAGCTGCTGGCCGGCAGGGCTGGAAGGAAGGGCTGGAAGGGCTGGAAAACAGGTAATGAGAGCTGGAAGCCCCCCCCAGCCCCAGCAGCCCTGCTCTCCCTCTGGGACCTGCTCATGGGGCTACCCAGATGTGGTCCAAGGCACCCTCCTGCCTCTGCATGCAAGAAGCAGGAAAACAATCCATCCCTGAAGTGTCCTAGACAAGCCCTAAGTCACGCACATGAGCTGAAGGGTGTATGCATTTTTAAAAAGTCTATTTGGCCTTTTTTGACAAGCAGGAAAAGTAATAATTTGTGTTTGAGTCCTGGTTTGGTTGTTTGGCAGCAGCAAGTCTCCCTCCTAGCATCTCCTCCACCTACACGCAGTACTGAATAAGGTTGTTTTCTTATAGGGAGGCTAATGCACCCAAAATATCCCTGAGAATCAGGCCCAGTGCTTGGCAAACAGAGGTCTTTCTGCAAGAGGCTGCTGCACTCCGGAGCTGCATGCCTGTCCGAAGGAGCTCCATCACATAGCTCTGCTCTGTGTCACTGCTCTGAGCAGACCACGTGGCTACACAAAAAGCAAAGGATGCCAGAGGGGAAGCGCTTTGGGAAGAGCTTAAATATCTGTCCTAACTCATTGAGCACTCTCCATGATGTCTGTTCAGAGGACGTGAGGCTTTGTACATCCCTGGCACCCGTGTTACAGCACTGACATTTCCCATCATGAGCACAATTAGTGTTACCATGGCATTAAAAATGCTCCTTCCACTTGGCCAGTCCCTCCTGCCCAGGAGGGGCACTGGGGTACTGCAAACCACAGCCTTGGGAACAGACCGTCTGCCCATCGAGTCTTGAAATGGCACGGAGGAACCCTTTTATACCGGGTGCATTGGCACTGTCAGCTCCTGCATGGGATTCCCAGAACAGTGCCCCTCTCTGCAGCCCCCATCTCAGCCGTGCCGTGCTGCCAGCCATTGCTCTCCATCAGTGTGGTCCTTGTATAGACCACAGCTTGATGGAGCAGCCACAAGCTAAATACAGCATTAACGATGACATTAAAAAAAAAAAAAAAACAGGTAATGGTTCTCTCTTTTTTTCTGGACATCACTATGTCTCCTCCATCTGGCACTGAGTGTGGACAGGTTTTCCCCTGGCACCTCCTTCTGCCTCCAGTCCCAAGCTGCTGCCCTCGGGCTCTGCAGTGCACTGTGGTAGGCTATTCAGCTACTTTCTTGCAGTGTTTGCTTGTGTGTTGTTGGCAAAGAATGATTGTTTAAGTGAAAAACCAATGTCTGTCATTCCTCAAACACTTGGAGACAATAAAAGGAAATGTTATATTTCTCCCACCTCCCTGCCTGCTGGCTTAAAGCAGATAGCAGGAACACAACAGGGAGCATAAAATGACACCATGTGTGGAGGAATTTGCATGGTTCTCCTCCAGCAGTCTTGCAAACCATAACAGTACTGCGATGGACAATAGAAAGGCTCCTAAAATCTAAAAAAAAACTCTAAAAGCACAGCTGAGAGGTTGTTCACTGTCAAAAATTTAGCTCCCGCCAGCAGGTAAAGGTGGCAAAGCCCGTGTAGACGAAAACCCTTTCCTTCGCATGAGAGGCGATAGCTGCACTCAGGCTCCCTGCGGGAGATCCAAGCCCTGCAGTGCCTCCGTGGTGGGAACCATCCTGCCTGCAGAAATATCAGCGGGGTGCC
The DNA here is from genome assembly GCA_013399115.1 of Anseranas semipalmata. Classification (NCBI taxonomy): domain Eukaryota; kingdom Metazoa; phylum Chordata; class Aves; order Anseriformes; family Anseranatidae; genus Anseranas; species Anseranas semipalmata. The sequence continues at coordinate 852,021 of VXAA01006068.1, forward strand.
TGACACCTCTTCCTGCCCCACTGCCTGCTTGCTGCTGACCTGTCCTGTAAGCCTGGCTGATAGCAGCCAGTGTTTTCCTCCAAACACTGTGCACTATACTTAAGAGTAAACCTCTCTCTTTTTTAACCTCACATCAGGAAAAAAGAATGATTTAGGACTGGACAGGTCTGTGTAAAAATTAACATTTCTGGCTGGCACAAGTGCCACACCCAGCAGTCATCCCTCAGGCCACCAGGCCGAAGGGTAACAGCGGTAGAGCAGGGAGGGAGTCGTAAGAAGGCTGGGCAGGCAGATAGGTAAAAAACCCTGCCCGCGTTGAAGGTGTCGTTGATGACTAACGTTTTCATGATGTTTGAGGAGCATGACTAAAAGACAACGGTTTTCAGAAGTGCAATCATCAGTCTTTTGTGATACGAACTGCAGAAGATGATTTGCCTGGCTGACGGACTTTGCCGTGCTCATGCTTACTGGAGGTGGGGGATGGCGGCACGCACAGCGGCTCAGAGCACTGACTGTCGCTGCCGCGAGCGAGCTGGCACACACTGAGAGGTCACATAAAACTCCCAGAACGAGGATACTTGGGACAAAAACATGATACTTCATTAGGACATGCATAATGAATTATTCGGACGTTCAAAATCATTTTAGGTTGGGACAGTTGTTTTTTTTTTTTTTCTATTTTTTGCAATGAACCCAAGAGAAAAGAGCTCACTGCTTCAAGGTGTGAACACCCCTCTCCTGCTCACTGGCTTGGAGAAAATGCCCTCTCTAACATCTGCTTTTCTTGGCCTCCAAACCCTTTGGAAGCCACAGCCTTGTGAAAGGGAGAACACCATGTATTTTATCTGTGTGCATATTCAGGTGGAAACTTCACATGTCTATCAGAAAAGCAGGTCTAAGCCTCCCAGCAGAGCTTTGGCACACCTTTTCAGAGGGCACGGGCTATCACTGCATGCTCAGCCTATAAAGCCAGGAAGGCACCTCAGTGACTGAGAAGCACAGGCCCTGTGTTCAGACAATGCTTGGATATACCTGGCCCTGACTCACCCCACTTGAGCTGGGCAGCACCAGCTCACGAGCCCAAGCCTCCCCTATTTTCCATTGCCCTCAGATTTCTGAAAAATGTTTCCACTGTCTCACAACAGCCAGCCTGCTTATTAACTGCAAGTCTTGGGGAAACCCCAGGCACTGCTGGCCTGCAGAAGGCATGCCAAGAAGAAAATTTTGTATGCTTATCTTACTTTTAAGGTGATCTAATAAATAGGTGGAGAAGGTCCATGCCAGCAACAGATTTTGCACAAACATGACATCTTTTAAAAATGAATTTCAGGGTATATTTATAGTTATTGACATAGTTTTGCTCTACTTCTACTGAATTCACCATCATGGTATCAGAGCATCTCGTGTAAGTAGCTGGATATATAATGCTTCATTTTCGCTCTAAAAAACACTTGAATAAGTGATACAGCTACAATACATCTCAACTACGTAACATAAATCTTAATGATTAGAAGACTAAAATAATGGCTCTTGCAAACCAGGAGCAAATCCAAGCTACCCATGATCCACACGATTTGCTCCTGTTGCTTTCAGCAAAACTGCAGTTTAAGACAATAGCATTATAAATCATTCTAATAGCCTGGCCTATGTAAAAACATCTTCACGGTAAGTGGCATCTGTGCTTACTACCACAATCAATAATAAAAGCAGCTGAACTCTGCAGCAGCCTCTTTGGAAATGAAGGAAAATCCTGATTAGATTTTTGTTATTTGTGCCATGTCTTCCCAAGTGCAATAGCAAATGAGGTATTCCTAATTCTTAATAGAGAGAAAGGAGCTTCATCTGGCTTGGGAAAAATGCTCTGCCTTCCATTATTCATATGACATCATGAAGGAAAACTCACTTGGAGAACGGATATTAAAGTGGAGAATCAAATCAATAGTCCATCCTTCTGCAGCCTGTCTCCAACAGTGGCCCATGCCAGGTATTGCAGAGGAAGACATAAGATGTCACTCAGAGACAGTCCTGCAATAATCTGTTTATGGAGGAAGTTTCTGGCTGTTTTCATAGAATTAGCTTGTGTTGTGAGACATGGAGACAAAAATAATAATTTTTTTGTACAGATGATTTTTTTATTATGCGTGAATGCGCCTCCTGCTAAGCCTCCCGTGTCAGCACTGCCCTGGGGCAGTGAGTCCCACAGAGTAATCACACACTGCAAAATTAGCATGCCTTTGTTATTTTTTGCTGCTTTAAAGCAAACAGTTCCCAGCCTTTTACTCTCTGTTCTTAAGGAAATTAGAGCTTTCTTTAAGCCTTCATACCCATACCTCATACTACCTTTCCGGGTGGTTGTTCCTGTTAACGGGCCAATTTGCCAAAACAGCTATTTTCCTAGTATCATAGAAGCAGAGAGAGCTTCCCTTCTGTGCAGCCTTGACCACTCTGCAAGTTTGGGAACTTCATCTCCAGGGCAGGAGACCCAGCTCCAGTCCCTGTCCCTTGTGGTTCAGATCTAAGACTTGGAGCCTTCAGTCTGCTGCAGGTTTGAGTTACATCCTCAGCAAGGCAGAAATAACCTGGCATCTGCGTGGGACTGGGTCTCATCCAACCTCACCAGCAGAGGTGGCACCTCGTCCCTCTGGTGGCTTCAGATTATTCTGGCACAGGAAGGACGTGCCTTGGCCCCCAATGAGAGAGCAGAAATGCAGGAGAGGGTAAAAAAGATGGGCAGGATCAGATGGGACAGAGAAAATGAAAACAGTGGATGAGAAGGAGAGAGGCAAGATTGAGGAAAGCCAAGAGCCATTGCTGGGAGGAGAAACGGAGGCAGCCCAAGAGCTGCCCACCAGCAGCTGCTGGTCCCAGAGCCCCCAGCAGCACCTGGATCATTTCCCTGTATGATCCCGTCTGATCTTCGCCCCACACAGGCAAAGCAGAGCCTGTCCCCTGATCATTTTGGCGCAAGCTGAAAATGTAGTGGGACTTGGCATTTTATTCCTGATCCTGACTCTGCTTGAGGTTTGCAATCAGCTGCTAATGGCTATTCCCTGACATAATTCATTCCTCTCCCCTCTCACTGTGATTGCACAACCCTGGATTTATCTTGCCCTCCTCAAGCTGGCACTCGGGTGGTTCAGCTATTGCAAGGGCTCCTCGCGCACAACTGGGAGAAAGGCCTGTAAATCACACTCAGGGATATCTGCAGACTCCAGGACTCCACTGCTCTCCCCTGCAATGTTGTGGATGTGGCGATAAATCACTCCGCACAAGGAGGAGGCTGTGTGCGCACAAACGGCAGAGCTGGGATGGGCTTTTACATCATGCAGACAGAGTGGGAGGTTGCCACCAGCTCTATCGATCCTGTCATCCCACAGCTCCTGTGTCTGCAGCATAGAATTATAGGATCGTCTAGGATGGAGAAGACCTTCAAGATCACCAAGTCCAACCGTCAACCTGACCTAGTGAGTCCCTTCACTAAACCACGTCCCTTAGTGCCATGTCCACATGTCTTTTAAATACCCCCAGGGATGGGGACTCCACCACTCCCCTGGGCAGCCTGTTCTAATGCTTGACCAATGCTCCATGAAGAAATTCTTCCTAATATCCAATCTAAACCTCCTCTGGAGCAACTCGAGAGCATTTCCTCGCATCCCATCACTTGTCACCAGAGGAAAGAGACTGACACCCTCCTCGCTGCCACCTTCTTTTAGGTAGTTGTAGAGAGCGATGAGGTCTCCCCTCAAGCTCCTTTTCTCCAGACTGAACAAGCCCAGTCCCCTCAGTTGCTCCTCATAACTCCTGTTTCCTAGTCCCTTCGCTGCTTTTCTCTGCACACACTTGAGCAACTCTGTATCCTTCTTGAGTGAGCACAAGCACACAGGATAGAGACTGCAGCACAGCAAGGAGGGCAGACGAATGAACATGTGGATATTCAAAGAGAAACCCTGAACTGCTTGGAACAGACTGCTCCCCACATGGATTATATCCACCATGAGGTATTTCAGTGGGTTTTTTTTAGTAGGTTGTCCAACAGTGCAAGGCTGCTGGTGGGAGATAAGGAGTGTCAGGTGGAGCAGGTTTCTGAGCATTTGGGATTGCTTTACAATGGGAAAGCCTTCTTTGGAGATGTCAGGCAGGTCCAGCAGAGCGCCCGGGCCTGGTTGTTATTGTCCAGTCAACCCTGGGGCGTGCAACTGCAGCACCTGTCAAAAGGGCTTTATTTGTCCACTTTGGTTAATGACTGATTCAGCTGTCCGTTGAGATAGCAAGACCGTGTCCGTCTGCTTTTTAAAATAGGAGGCTGAAATCCCTACAGGCACGGCCTGTTTCTCAGGGACGCTCGCCTTCACGGCCTCCCCTCGGCTGCCGCAAACCCACCTCCCACACGTCCAAGCCCGCCGTTGGGCCGGTGGAGCTGAGCTGAAGGCCCGCTCGGCACGCCCCATGCAGTCACTGCTGGGGACACTGCCCCAGTCAGGCCCATGGCCCTCAGGCCGATGGCCCTCAGGCCGGGCGGTTCAACCTGCCGCCCTGTCCAGGAGGATTTCCAGCTGCACGGCTCTTGTGGTGGCTAAGGAGGCGGCAAATGCCCACGAGTCAGGCTGTGGCGTGTTCCCGAGCACCTGCATGCACCTGCTCTGACAGGACAGACAGATGGACAGACAAGCCACTGAAAGGGAAGTGTTTCTGCTCCTCACACAGGGAATTTAACTCCGAACACGGTTCAGCTGTGAGAGAAACTGCTCCCTGCCGGGATGTCATCCTTCAGTCTACAAGCACCGGCTGTGCCATTTGACATGAAATAAAAACCCCAGGGAACACAGAATTTCCCTTTCTTTAGGCAAAATCTTCCACCTCTCTGCTGACAAGGACCCTTTATTAGCAGCACTGCTGCTGCTTGGAGGCTAAAACCCCACTGACCACACAAGGTGTTCACGCCAATCCCTTCTTTCTGTGTTCAGCCGGGTTCTGGAGAGCCCACTGGGCAGCCGACCATCGTTGCCACTGACCATGAGTGCTTTCTGCCCGCATGCGCCCTGCGCCCACACCGGGGAGCCGGTGCTGGGACCCACAGGAGGCCTCGTGCATAGGATCGCACCCTGTGTTTGCTTCACTGAGAGCCCTTCCCGTATCTGGTAGGTCCCAGATTTGAGGACGCCCTGACCGACCAAGGCCAGACCCGCGGATTTGGGGTCAAGATGAGGACTGAGCTAGCCGCCAGTATTTCTCGCTGTGCAGGCACCTCTTCCTTCACCATTCCAATTGACAAGCCTCTGCAAAAATCTCTCATTACAAAGAGAAGAAAATTGGGCCTTTAACTTAAGCCTCCTGTTTTCACAAAGCTGTTAAGTCTAACGAGGAATTAAATTATTTTTGTTATCGGGCAATGCATAATAAATTCATTTACAGTAGCCTGCAAAAAGAAAACTTTACCGAATTGGCTGTGACGCCTAGAAAAAGAGACACTACAAGACTGAAATTTGAAAGGACAGATAGCTAATTAAAAAACCAGTGCAGTGGTTCCATCTGCAGTCTCAAACCATTTCAGAGGCTGCATTGTCTTATTTGCATCACACGTATTAAGCCATCCTTACATTTCATGCAAAGATAATGCTTATATTTTGAGTCTGTTTAACAAAGAGCTTCTAGAAAAAAAATAATCTGACCTGCTTTTTTCACATTTTGGGGGTTAAACTTTCTAATGCATAAAATGAACCACTTGGATCTCAATGACCTTCTGGGAATGCACTTTGCAAAGGCTACGTCTGCACGAGTGGGGGTGCAACAGTGGCAGAGCTGGTGCCAAGGACCCAACAGCACAAGAGGTGGGTGTAATCAGGAGATTCACCCCAAAATGCACTGCTGATCTGAATTAAAATGCTAATACAGTCATAACCACAGCCTCCCATGGGCAGTGCACACTTTGTTTTTTTTCTCCCAAGGTCCTGGTGCAAAAGGTACCCATATTACAGCGTTCTGTGCATCCTCTCTGCCTGCGTGAGGTCATGCAGTGGTAACCCACTGCAGAATGTAACACCATCATTTATCACTGCAGACAGCTGAAGGCTGCTGCCAACGCTGCACTGTAGCATACCCAAACACAACTGGCAGGCGTGCACCTCGATGAGGATGCAGGGAGCTGCTCCTTCCAAAAACTCTCTAAGTAGCATTACACACTAGAGACGGGTTGGTGGAACGCAAGAAAATGAGAAATTATGAAACCTGGTGACGTGTGCTGGTAGGGGGAGCTTGTACTGAGGTTAAGCGTGCTGTACCAGTTTGAGAATGCAATTCGTTTTCTCACAGAGCGACGAGCTAGACCCACAGATGCCATTCCCTGCTTCCACTGAAATCAGTGGAAGCTGGAGGCTGAAGGCCCCTGTGGATTTCAGCTTTAGTTTCTCAGACCTACACCCGGGAGAGTAGCAAAAGAGTTGGTGCTCAGTTTCTGGTGTATTACAACACCCCAAATTTCAGAAAACGGTGCCTCAGTGCTTTCACAAGCTCAGAATACCGATGCCTCAAACTGCGCACCCAGAAACTGCAGTCTCAAAACTTATTTGGCTTACTGAACAATCTGTCCTGCATGCGTGTGGATAGTCACCAACTATACAGGCAGATCCTCCTATTAATAACAACGGTTTGCTAGGAACAAATCTGGATTTATGTGGGTTTGTGCTTGAGCCTGTTTCACACAAACTGACGTACAGTAAAGCAGGAGGAAACAGCACTTGCCCCATCACTCCTATTTTCTCCAAAAAAAGCAATGCTAATAATAATAATAATGCTAATAATCTCGTACTCACAGCACTGTGCCGGTGCTCTTCCTCTTGATCCTGAAGTGCGAGGCATCATCTGTGAACTCAACGTCGTAGTTGGTGTCCTCTGCGGCCACCCCTGGTGAGTCAATCTTGAGGGGCACCTCGAAGCGCTCTCTGTTGGGGTCATAGACCTAAGCCAAGGCAAGAGGGGCCGGGCAGGTTAGCTGGCTGGCTAGTGTGCGTGGCTTTCTTTAAATGACTTTCCTCCCCCCAAAATACTCACTTTAAACCTGAGCCTGTCTCTCGTCTGGAACTCCACATCTATGACGACAGGAGAAATGTCATTTCCAAACAGCGATAATGCGTTGCGTTTGTTCAGCGTTACCCTGCAACAGAAACACGCTTCAGTTTCACTGCTGCTGCTCTCAGTATAGAGCAACAACTCAGCTATTTTGCACCACTTCTAAAAAAAAATAAATCAATTATCGATTTATCAAGAGAAATAGCTTGAGGTTAATCGTCCATTTGCTAAGATCTACCTCCTCATCGCAGAGGGGCAGTGGGCTGCTGGTTCCCATCTGGGGCGGGTGGCACGGTGGGTGCTCAGCCACCCCACTGGCGCTTTCCCTTCTCTCTGATTGCTAGCTTTTCACCTATACGGAGGAGTTCAGTAGCACATGGCAATGCTTATTTTATCCAGCTTTAAGGCTAAAAATTAGACGACTACATCTCGTATGGTTGGCTTGGCTCTCCTTGCCATTAATGGAAGGAATACATGGTTTCCATGCACTGATGGTGTGGCGTGAGCTGCTCAGTGCAGAACCCCAGTTGTACGCAGCTTAGTGAAACACATCCACAATCCACACCTTCACCAGCTGAAGACACGATAGCTCGTAGCCAGCTTACCTCCAGCCTTTAGTTGTCTTCTCCGCGTTCCCGACCAGGGCGTAGCCGTAGGGGCTGTCCTCGGGGAAGAAGCACCAGGGGGCGTTGGGGACATCGGTGGTACACCAGGTGCAGCCCCGCGCCTCGCAGCTCTCCTGGGAAGCGCCGGGCTGGGGGTGGCAGTCCACCCGCCTCTGCACCGCCAGGGCCCCGGCGCACTGCTCCGGACTGGAGCCGCGGCACTGGCCCAGCACTGCACCACGGGAAGAGCAGTCAGAGACCGTGGAAAACCATACAGAAGAAAGCAACGCAGCCTTCTTTGGTTTTGCTTTTTGTTTTGGTGATTTTTTTTTTCTCATTTTGGGGCTGACACTACAATTCTTTTGACTGAGATGACCCCAGAGCAGCATGCCTACTCATGAGTGAAACAAGAGTAACCACTTTCTTTTCCATGCCAACACAGCGTGGTCTCTATTGTTCAGTGCTCAGAGCTTTAGGTATTCAGCTGAAGCACGACCAACTTGAAATACTCATGGAAAGTTAACCAGCGAGCTACCGGAATTGCCGGTGACATGTGAGAACAACGCTTCCATCTGGCTGAATGGGAGGTGGGCTTCCAGGGGGACTTAAATTGTTCTACATATTAGCGTACTACATCATCTACGTGCTTATTCTCTGTCATGGTTTTTACAGAGGTTATATGTGTACACACATTTATAAATATGTAAAAATCTGCATTCATCTGTACAATATGGGCAACCCGGTATAGTGGAAGGTGTCCCTGCCCATGGCAGGGGGATTGGACTAAGTGATCTTTAAGGTCCCTTCTAACCCAAACCATTCTATGATTCTATAATATATGTAAATATAAAAATGCCAATTACATATATGTTTGTATTAGGCTTCATTTATATATTATATAAATACTACATGTACGTAGTATTAGTACTTTGTATTAATATAGCTTGGCTTAATATAGTAATATAGCAAAACATTTTCCCTTATAGTAGAGGGAAAATGCTGTCAGTACAAGAGAAAGGACAAGCAGTCAGTCAGCATCACCCTGGCCAAAACCTCTCGGTGAGGCGCTGGGCCGCCTCCAGTCCCCAGCCGCTGGCCCAGCCCTGCGGTTCCCAGGCAGAGGGAGCCCGCGGGAGCGGGGTCTGCGGGGCCGGCTCCCCGCTGTGCCGACAAAACACTCCGTTGTCACGCAGTCTTGAAGAGAGCAGGCGTGCTGCCCGTGGCACACTTGTTTTGAAGTTTACTTATGTCATTTTAGTCATTACAGCAATAAAGATTAAATCTACTTGAAAGATAATTACTCTTTTCCATAAAATGACAATCATTTGCTTTAAACATTTTTTTATGTGGACTGGTGTGTAGTTGGAGGCTTAAAACCTGATTTCTGATGCAGTCAGGACTTCTTTATATAAAGAAGTTTACAAGCAGATATGCACAAACAATAATTCTGTATAGTGAAAAAATCACAGCATAAAACTGTGGATCCGCTAGGAAATTGCATCATTTGGCGATACCAGAGTTTACTTCCAAGTAGGGGATGGGAATGCACAGAAACAGGAACTGAACACATTTAACTTTTTAGAAAAAAATTCTCATCCCCCCAGCTTGGTGCAACTAACGCACCCTTGCCACAAGGCCCTCGTATCACCTTCTAGAGGTGGGAATGGCCACATCAAATCCTGTTGACCTTCACCAGCTGGCCAAGGCTGGTGCTTGGCTTCCCTCTCTGTTGCCACCCTTGGGTGAGCTGGCCGCTTTCTGTCCAGCGTTCACCCCTCCGCACACATCCATCACACAGGAGGGCCCTGAATTCTGACCCCCTTCTTCATCCACAGCACAAAAGGAGCATGAACATCCCTCAGCAATCCCTAGATCAATTATCTGTGCAGTAGAAATCAGCGAGGAGTCATCAACAATTTAATTATATGCTTCAGCCGGGGCAGAATAGTAAACCTTTCATACTGTGCCCCTGACAAAGACATCGGAAAGTCATACAGCTTGCAGGTCCTGTGGAAATAACCTCCATGCCTTTGCACTGTGCGCTGACTATTACTGCTTACTGGGAAGAGATGAAAGGGTTTCAACGGCTTCCCGCAGCCATCTGGGTGCTGAGGTCCTCAAACCTCTGCAACCACAGGGGCTGAAAAATCACACCATGAACACCACCTCTGTAGTCAACCCATAGCTCCTGCATCCAGCAGCTTTGCAGTGGTGTGCCTTGCATTTGCTAGTTAACGTCATGGTGGATGAAGCACAAAACAGAGTAAAACCATCACATTTAGCTTCCTCTTTTTTTTTTTTTCCCCCAAATAGGAATAAACTGCAGCATCAGTATGTTTTCATTACTGAAATCAGAGAATATGACTGAACATACCAGAGCAGATTATTAACAGGAGACTTTTATCAACTTATTTCTATAATGAAATGCTTTCAAAACACTTCATAAGGATATTGTGAAGGAAAAAGCTAGTTCAATGGAAAAAAAAAAAACTGCAGGGACCAAGAATATTTTTTAACTCTTTTTTTTTTTTTTTTCATCCCCACCTGTGTGAAGCTTTTATTTTCCAGGGAATTTTGAAAACAAGTATGAGCAGGTTTGAGCAGCTGAACAAGACTGCAACCTCCTTCGCCCCTTGTTCCCAGAATTCCTTCTATATTAGTGCAAATGGGATGGCAGCAAGTGGAAACATGCAAATTCCTCATTTTTCTTCCCTATTTAAAATATATTTATATATATTTAATTTTAAAGCCTCTGCATCATTTTCACTGCATTTATGGTCTGCGTTTGTAAACATATGTAGAAGATGAAATGCAGGTGAGCAGTTGAATTTAGTAATAACTATGACTACTTGCTCCTTTTTCATGATAATTTCCATGGGATCAGAAGCTAAAAAGAGGTAGCTTGAAAGATATAGGTGAAAAAGTATCCCCACTGGTTTTTAAAAACCCTGACTTCAATTTTGTGAAATTAGGTTAGAAAATGCTGCAATAAGGCATAAGCAAGGAATTAAAGCATTACCACACTCCTTTTAATTTAAAAGTATTATTCTTTACATTTTGGGTTCACCTACACATTTCCAAGATACTTGCTGCAGAGATGCCCTCTTCCTTTATCTAGCAGCATAATAAGAATCTATTCTCCCTTTATTAGACCCCAGGCTGAATTAACCTCTGGAATACGTGGGTAAAAGTCCCAGAGAACAAACCAGCAAAGCACCACGTAACTTGAATGCTCCCACTGACTCCAGTGCGTCCATTCTGGCACCCAAGCACTGAACACATCGTTGGACTGGGATGTCTCTCTAAACATCTGAGACTGTATCTCAGTCCTGTTGTCTTCCCATAAAGTCACCTCAGGTGGAGTTAAACCCATACCTGGTCTCTTCTTTTCCATGTGAAAAGAGGACCTACTATCCTAATAGCTCTTCTATTGTTATCAAATTCAGATCTTGACAAAAGACTAGCCTATGACAAAATAGAAATACAGACATTTACCTGCTAGCACAGCTGCCAAGAGCCAGAGACTCCTGGTTCTCTCCATGGTTCAACGCTGATTTCTGCACGCAGCCTGTAGCCTTTTGTACAAGGCAGAGTTGAGATAAGCATTTGTTCAGATTATTAATGAGACATTGCCAATATTTTCTTAAAACTAATTCAATAAACTTATGTTATTATAAGACATGACCTTGCCTGCACTTAAGAACATATCTAAGCAGATAAGACAGGGCTAGTGACTAATTTGTCCACAAACTTTGATAAACATCTGAATTCTGGTCCCAAGACTTTTCTCATTTTTTAAACAAATACTTTCACAGCCCTGTTCTTACCTTTTTCTGATTTACCTTTGGTCACACATATGATTTTATACTATAAACGAAAAGTTTGGAGAAAATCAGTTGAAGAAATCTCCATTAAAACAAGACGTTGGTACTGTGACCTTTCCAAAATGACAATTTTCCTCCAGTTATTTGATGGCAAGAACTTTCAGAGTAAATCTCTGTTGTACAGTAAGATCCGTTTTAGGTGGGATGTCTTCCTGAAGGAATAAAAAATCTTTCAATACACGCAATTATCTAACAGTTATATTGGTGCCAACCATAAGATAGTTTCATAAAACAAAATGTCTGTGTTTTCAAGCATTGCCAGAGAGAAGCATCTGCAAGTCAAACTGTTGAAACAACAGCCCCTCACCATATGGTCCATTAAGGCAGAACAGCCTGACAGCAAGTAGTAGTCTCTTATGTTTGTAAGGACTTTTTTTGCAGTTGAAAAACACAATATTCATGTGAATCTTACACATTAAAAAACTCCCTAGGGTTCCCAGATGACAGCCCTTAGTGCTAAGCTCCAAAGCCATGGGTGACCAAGCTGTTGGCATCATTCTTGTGCCTCAGCAGAGGGTGGCCTTTACGCTTTGGACCAGGCTGAACAGGGCACCCTGCACCAGGCGGGCACAGCCCCTCGCACTAGTCTCGCATGTAAATCCACTCTCCATTTGCTCAAAGCAGTGATGCAGTCCCAAATCATGTGTGTGCACGCATGCGCCCTTTAAATACCCCAAAAGCATGATAGATAACCAGCAGCAATGCCAATTACTGTGTACTTTAACTCCTAACCGGTACATTGCTTAACAATACATATCATTACAGATTTCTGCCAAAACTTAGGCTAAATCAGACTTCAAATCACAAGCAGCATGCATTTTTGTCTGCTTTCAAGCTGAGCTGAGAAGGAGATAATTTCTCAAAGATGAGTAAGAAGCATCAGAGCTTTTCTTTGCTTGACACTGTATGCAATAAGGTAAGAAATGTGATCTCTTGAGAACAGGAGCCATCTGCTCCATTTTAGTCTGTGCTGTACTTAGTACGAGGGAATCCTAGTAGGGTTCCTATGTACTATCGAAACAGAAATAAAGCCTAACTAGAAGACAGAAGTGGGATACCAGAACAATCTATGGGCTGTATAACTCAGCAAGCTATTCTGCTGCATTATGTAAAATTGTGCATTTTACATTTGGGGCCTTTGCAAGTGAAGTGAATTGCTTACAAGGAACTATGATGAAAAAGGCAAAGAGAAATTGTTCACATTCACATCTTTATTTAAGTGTTACCTACATAAGCTATAATTTACAGACTTATATTTTCTGGGGGAAAAAAAAAAACATCAGAAAACCTCAACAACCAAACACTGTATCTGAATCTACATAATTTTTTAAAATTTGCAGAATTTACAAATTAATATTCAGAGCAGTTGGCTAAATTATACATACTCCCTCAATATCCACACTCTAAGAACTTTAAAAGTCATACAGGCACATGATAAGATATTTTCTTTATACAACCATCTATTTACATAGCTTTTTCCAGTACACGTGGTTCAGTTCTCAAAGTAACTGCCAAGGTTTGCAAAACAGTGTATTTAAAATACATTTAGCAGCATATAAAATTAGATAAAAAGGAAAGACATTTTGCTTCAAAAAAAAAAAAAAGTGAGATGATAGAAACAAATCCATAAGAAAAATAGATTAAGATACTTTCTGTTATGACATTAAGAACACCTAGTCATTACAGAATATAGGCAAAACACTAATAAAACATACCAATTTATGAGCATTTGAGTTCTAGTCCTGAGCACAGAGTATACATAGCTGCACAACTTTGGTCAACAAGGATTATATGCTAACATTAACACAAATCTTACAGCATTTGTTGTTAGCAGGACACAGTCATATCGGAAAGATCTGTCACTACCAGCTTCCTCCCATCTTTGATTCACTCCACTTCCCTAACAATTGTGTAAGTGACCTTTAAACTCCTGAAACGTCTGTCATAATCAAAGGCTTATTAATAGGACATCATCATTCCCCTGCTACCCTAAAATGCAACACGGCTGATCATAATTGTGAGTGAAATACAGCAGAGCACTTTTCTTTTAAATATATTTCCAGTTATAATTTTAAGATGGTCATTAGAGAAGACTGATTTCCAGTTAATTTAAACTGCAAGTGTTACATATGCACACAAATTCAGCCATTATACACAGACATACATATGTGATCACGGAGATACAAGAATGCTACTTTTTTTTGTTAAATACAGTACATATTTTAAGGACAGCAGGTCTAGTAGAAGAGTTCACTCTTATTTTTCAGTTCATTCCAGTCATCACCATTTATTTAACAAGCATGCAGAAAACTGCATAGAGTGCACCTCAAATTCATCAATATATTTGTTTTTGCTCATTGTCTCAGTTACTGGCAAGATCTTCACTTGCATCTCCTGTATCCGAGATCTGTCCATCTATCACATTTCGAGCTTTCCAGATCCTCACAGTCCGGTCGCTGAAAAACAAAACCAAGCCAAAACAGTATTAGAGTTAGGTAATTAATTTGGGGAAGGAGCGGGATGAGGGAGGAAAAACACTTTTAAAAAAAAATCAGAAGCCTTATTCAGAGAGGCATTGTTGGAGAAATAAGATTTCCATAATGGACATGGCAAGGGTGTCCAAGAGACTTTGAAACCTAAGATGTACCACACACAGTTAGAGAACCCCATCACAGCACTGGCTAACACCTTTAAACATTTAGGCAAGTATAAAGATTATATGTCTAAGGAAAGTAAAATGCTACTCTGCTATTGCTTCATTTTTTAAAATATAGCTAACAATAGGCTGAAGTAGACTGACATCAGAGAAGAGCTTCTACCATGTAACTTTTGCAACTCAGCAGACCACAGGTAAACAGTCAGTGTACTACAGTATTAGAGAAAGACTCAGCAGGACAAGATGACTTCCTGCCATTAAAAAAAAAAAAAAAAAAGTGAAAAGTAACAGTAGGTTAAATCAAGAAGAACCTGAAACATGCTCAGTTTGTACAAGACACGTCAGTCTATAATAAGCAAAGGAAAAAAAAGAACAAAACCACAAATAGTCACAAAGTCCTAATTATAAATTAAGAAAAAAACAAACAAACGAACAACCAAAACACAACCTGATCTAGGTGCTGGAAGCTGTGCACCATTGACCTGGTGTTCAGAAGCCCAGGAAAGGTAAGTTATAATTCTGTTTTTTGCAACAATCACTATTTGCATAACTATTTAAAGTATGTATAAGTAAAGTATCACATGGAATACATGTTACAAAACTCTAATATCATAATTAAAACAATAAAATAAGGAATTACTCCTGTTAAATAAGAATATATCCTGTGAAAGCGAAGTAGATGTTATGAACTTCTCATAGGCATTCAGTCACATGACCAGCTGTTTACTATTGAGAAGACTGCCCCAAATGTCTGCTCATATATTCCTTATTTCCTCAAAAAAAAAA
>VXAA01006068.1:867075-890135 GCA_013399115.1 Anseranas semipalmata
CACCACAGAACTTCTCATGATGCAGCAGTCAGACCAGACTAACATAGCATAGAAGTTTTCTGACTTGAACCTTCATCTTGTCAGGAATACCTTAAGTTCTGGAGACCTTTGGCAAAATATTACAAGTCCCAAATGGATGTGATTTTCTTCTGCTACTACTATAGAATAAATTTCATGTGCATATATGACCTAAACATACCAATATCTTCAGGCAAGCATAGGTACAACCTTTGACAACTCTACCCATATCTGTGAACGCCTAGCACCAGAACCTAAGATGATAGCATTCACAGCTCCTGTGCACAGGCTACACCACTAAGTGGGTTCTGCTGTGGTCCCTGCACTTTCTGCAGAATAAAGTACTTTTCTTGGTCAAGTCACCTGAGGTTTCAAGTACTGAATATGCCCACTTTTACTGAGGAAGCAAATATGCAAACCAAGGTGTTTAAAGGACAGTAGGACACCTTGCAAAGCTTCTGCTATATGCCAGCACTCAAAGAAACAAGCAAAAACAAAAACAAAACAAAATAAAACATGTACCACAGCTTTTAGAAAAATTCCTACAGCTCAGGAGTCGGTCATAGCAGTAAACACCTTAACTGAAGAGGCAAGTTGGTAAAATTCTCACTATTGCCTAATTCTCCCCATCATCCTGCACATCAGCACTCTTCAAACTGTTTTTATCATGCACCCCATCACTAAAAAGTTTTTGAGCGTGCACCTCCAATATATGTATTTTTATTCATTTATAAAGTTATATACATGCACTAGTGAAGTTCTAATATTTTCTTCCCCCATCCCAATGGATCACCTTATGCATTCCCTGCAGTGCACACACCCCACTTTGGAGAGCACTGCTGTAGATTATTGGCATTTAGGGTCAAGGACCAGGTCTTCCCATGCCTGCTATGAAGTGACTTACACAACCGAAGATCTCCTAAATGCATTTGCATGGGTAGAATTATAGCAGGAGCGACAGAAAAAGGTTTATAGAGAAGAAAAACTCACTCCGCTGCTGTGAATATCTGGCTGGAGTTGGTGCAGATTGCATTTATAGGACTGTCATGTCCTTTCATCTCCCCAATCAGTGCAAAGGTGTCCACGTTCCAGAGCTTGAGGGTGCCTCCTCTGCAGCCGCTGAGCAGAACCGGAGCACCAGGCACCAGACCAAGAGCACACACCCAGTCTTTATGAGCATTAGGAACTTGCTGAAAAACAGAAAGCAAGCAAATCTCACAGGGATGAAAAAAAATTATACATGAATGAGTGCAGAAGTAGAAATCAAAAACCAAACCAAAATAAACAAAAACAAAAAAAACACCACCCTGAGTTCTAAGCCCAATTCCCATCCTGCAGTCCATTAGCTACGTCACTCTGGACATATCCCAGCCCTGTGGCTTCTCCTCCTTTAGAGCAAGGAGGGTGCTTTCTTCCGTGAGGCTACATCTATACTATGAGTGATCTAGGGTTTGTTTCTCTTTGATAAATAATGCTACAGAACAAGAAAATCCAACGTGCACAACTGCCATGATGTGGAACAGAAATTAATTTAGGCTAATGCTAATTTAGGATAATGTTAAATCTGCATATGTTCAAATATGCATTTGAACATATGGTCTCTGTGTATTTTTCAAGTCTGTCTGTAGAAGTTATAAAACACATAGAAAGAAAATAATCCCAAACGCTGCTCAAAAAATACACCAGGGAAACAGAAACTATGGTTCTATATTTGCCTTCCTCCTTTCTTCTTTTCCCATTACACATTATAAATTGATTTTGTGATGTAGCACTTAAAAAAATACATTAGTTCTTTATTGAGGAAGGACACTCGCATTTCACTGCTGATTCAGAAAGCAAAATGCTGCACAGACTGGCTGAGAACAACATCCATTTGATACAAACACCGGGGAAATAACAGTTCAAGTTTGCTGCCTTTTAAGGGAACCAGGACTGGCTCTTCTCCAGTTCAGTTTTGCAGGAACTCTTTTGTTTTGCTGCCTTTCTCACATTATGGAGCACATTTAGCTTTCTCGGATCATATTGGAGTTTTATCTATAATACACACTACTTGGTGCTATATATCCTAAGTAAAGTAGATGATCTCCAAATTCTTTCAATTACCATGTTTGTTGAGGGATTTTCACCAATTAGGTTTTCCAAACCAGGACCTGTTGAAATGTTAACATTTATACTTTAAAGCAGCTGCAGCTCTATTTCAAGCTTTTTTCCTCATGTAAAACAGTCATGTCAAGGAATGTCAAGAATAATGATGAAACCTGCAATATTTAGACTTTTCTAGTACACTACCATGTATGTGATCAAGTGAAAATTACACCTACACTTACTGAAAATTAACTGATTTCTAGATGTAATGTCTGCTTCTTGTCCTTCCATTGGATACCACTGAGCAGAATTTGGCTCTGTTTTTTTCTCCCTCCTATCAGGTATTTAAAAGCCCCCTGAGCTTTCTGTTCTCCCGTCTGAATAGTCCCAGCTCTCTTGGTGTCTCCTCATGAGAGAGGCTCCAGTCCTTTAATCCTTTTCCTGTTTCCAGCAGGAAGCTCAACTTCAAGTCTTTGTTGAACTCGCTCCAGTATGTCTGTCTGTCTCTCTTGTACTGGGGAGCCCAGCATTGGACATAGCATTCCTGATGTGTCTCACCACTGTGGAGAAGAGAGATCACCTCCCCTCAACCCTCTTCCTAACTCAGTCCAGGAGGCTCTTGGCCTTTGCTGCAAGAGTACTTTCCAGCTGGCTGGCCCCCAGCCTGTACTACTGGTGTTTGGAGTTATTCCTTATGTGATGCAGGACTTGGCATTTCCCTTTGCTGAACTTCATAAAGTTCCTCTGTGCCAGCCTGTCAAGGTCTCTCCGAAGAGCAGCACAACCATCTCTCTATCAACCACTCCTCGTGGTTTTGTATCACCGGCAAATGTGCTGAGAGTACGCTCTGTCACGTCACCCAGGTCATCAACGAAAATGTTGGGTCCCAGTATTGACCCCTGGGGTACACCAGTAGTGACCTGACTTTGTGCTGCTGATTACAATCTTTTTAGCCCAGTAGTTCAGCCAGTTTCTAATTCACCTCACAATGCACTTCTCTGGTCCATACTTCATCAGTTTGTGAGTGACCATGTTATCGCAGCCAGACAGTGTAAAAAGCCTTGCTAAAGTCCAGATAAACAACTTGAGATTCCTCCCTCATCCATCAAGGCAGTCATTTCATCATAGAAGGCTTCAGGCTGGTTTGGTATGATTCCCTATTAATGAATCCATGCTGACTACTTCCAATCACCTTCTTGTCCTTGATATGTTTGGCAATGGTTTCCGGGATTACTTGCTCTAACACCCTCCCAGGTACTAAGTTGAGACTCACCAGCCTGTAGTTCCCCAGTTCCTCCTTCTTGCCCATCTTGAAGATAGGCACGACATTTGCTTTCTCTCAGTCCTCAGGAACCTCCCACAATGCCATGACCTTCCAAGGATAATCAGGAGTGGCCCCACAATGACATCAGCCAGATGCCTCCATCAGGTCCCATTGATTCATACAGTTTGTTTTAAATGTTTTCTAACCTGATCCTCCAGGATCCTTCAATCATCTCAAGAGCAGATATCCTTCCTATTTATCATCCTTTTTTTTTTTTTAATTAAAAAAAAAAATCTCTATTAAAGACATAGAAAGTTTGTTTCTTTCTTCCACTTACATACTTAGGACTTCAGCAAGAATGTGGACAACAAGTACAGGAAGGTAATTATTTCCCACTACTTAGCAGGTGGGAGGCCACCTCTGGACTGCTGGGTCCAGTCTGGGGCCTCCCAGTATATGAGGGGTATTAATAAACTGGAGCAAGTCCAGTTGTCACCAGGAAAATATCTGGCGGCTGGAGAACAAGGAGGTGAAAAGGGAAATCAGTTTGTATAGCCTGGAAAAAAAGAAGGCTGAAAAGAAATCTAATTGCTGTCTTCTACTACCCAAAACAGGAAATCTAGTGAGAACAGTCAGATGTTTTTCAAGTGTGCACAGCAAAGAAAGTTGCAACAAACAGAATTCTGACTGGATACAAGGAAAAAAAGAATTCATACAAGAGTAGTTATGGATTGTAGTAGGTCACCCAAAGCAGCTGTGCAATCTGTGACCTTGGAGATTTTTCAAAACTCAGCTGGGCAAGGCCTCTCTACTCAGCTTTAGTGAGGCCACACCTGGAATACTGTGTTCAGTTCTGGGCCCCCGAGCACAAGAGAGACATGCACATACTGGGAAGAGTCCAATGTAGTGCCATCAGCATGATGCAGGGACTAGGGCACCTCTTCTATGAGAGGCTGAGAGAGCTGGGACTGTTCAGCCTGGAGAAGAAGTGGCTCAGGAGGCTCCGTGTGTATAAATACCTGAAGGGAAGGTGCAAAGAAGATGGAGCCAGGCTCTTTTCAGTGGTCCCCGGGAACAGGGCAAGAGGCAATAGGCAAAAATGGAACACAGGAGGTTCCCCCTGAACACCAGGAAGCACTTCTTTACTGTGTGGGTGACCAAGCACAGGCACAGGTTGCCCAGAGAGGCTGTGGAGTCTCCGTCCTTGGAGATCTTCAAAGGCCACCTGGACGTGGTCCTGGGCAAGAGTCTCTAGATGTGCCTGAGAAAGGGGGACCAGATGACTTCCAGAGGTCCCTTCTAACCTCATCCATTCTCTGATCCTGTAAGCAGACCTAACTTCAAAGCTGGCCTTGCTTGCAGCAGCACATTGCACGATATGACCTCCAGTGGCTGTTTTCACCCTGAAATGTAGCCTCCAGTGTCCCCTTTCACCTTGAATTACCCCATGGTTAGCAAAAGTAGCAACACTTTTCTTCATTCCATAAAAAGACAGTAAATAAAAAATATTTATATTTTGTCCAATATTAATTCTATTTTGTCCAATGCTTTAGCATCACCTCCTTGAAAAATGCACAATATTTTACACAAATATAAAGCAAGCAGGAAGCACAATATCATTTTCATGAAGTTCTATTTTTAAAAACAAACAAATAGAGGAACATGAAGTATAGAAATTATGAATTGCACATACCAAAAGGAAAACGAGAAAAGGAATACAACTAGCCCACTGTTACATACTGCTTCAGTCCTGATCCTGTGTTCTTTCTTATGTTAAGTAATTGCAACAACAAAAAATGCACACTGCATATTTTAGTGAGCCTAAAATCCAAGTGAAGACTCTTCTACAACTTTAAAGCCATCCTAAGAATACGAAATCTCTGCTATACCTCCTGTTCCTGTTAAGTAGCTGCTTAGTGCATTTCTCTAGACAAAGATAGGAGAGTAGATGTCCCAATATGGCCAAATGAACATTTTCTGTAATCTAAATCTCTCAATCCTCATTTTAACTGTGAAGTCTTAGTACTCTGAACAGGAACTGATAACCCAATTGGACAATTTTGAAAGAAGGTCAAGAAAGTTTGCATATTTATGGAATACTGCACATGCCCATATAGAAATTTTCATCTTAAGGTGATCAGTCCATTATTTTCCCATGTCCCAAAACTTTAATATTCTATTTGTTTCCTCAAAAAAGTATAGCACATTCATATAACTACAGCAAATGTTTTCTAGCAGCTAACAGAGATTACTATATGTGTATTACATATCTTATATAACGCATATATTAAATAATGTGAATGGAAGTCTAAGGAGGAATCTTTTTAGAGAAAGACTAGGGGGAGGAAGGGAAATTGTAAACTCCCTTCTACAAGAAGATATTCTGTAGGTTGACCTAAAGCATTGTTTGCCATTAATGAGTTTTTAGTTCAAAATTTACTACCTTGTCAGTGATGAGGATGTTATTACCCAATGGTTCAAATCACAGAAAAGGGAAGTGCTGCTTTCATTCCAAAGCAAAACAAACAAACAAACAAAAACAGCACATACTCAGAACTAAGATAAAGGGCTAACCAATTCATCAGAATTTCCTGACACTACACAGACTGTAGAGAAAAACAAATGCACTCCAGTATAAAGATCAGGTACATTACTGATTTCCTTCTCACCCAGTGCTGTGCCTTCCATATTAAAAATATTAGTATCTAAGTGAATAAGTTATAATCTAAACCTGAAAATTTACAGAACCTGAAAACAGTTCTAAAGCATGACTGTCACATTAGCCACTTGATTTTTACATTACCTGAAGAAGGTCTTTCTGAGCCAAATCCCATTTCTTAATTCCGTTATCTCTGGATCCACTGAAAAGGTTGTCTCCCATAATAGCAAGTGCTTCAATGCCATCATAGTGAGGAGGTTCAAAATTGTGTGTAGGACTTACACTTCCCAGAGCCCCTTCAGTTACATCGAACATCTAAAATAAAATAAATTATCAAATATGGTAAGCAAAATTATCTGCTATCTAACAAGCTTGGAGACATGCAGTGAATAACTTAAAGGGAAAAACTCGGAAAGGTCTCTAAAGTCTTATTACAGTCCACTGTATTATGGTGTATATTAAACAGAAATTATCTAACAGAACTACCTCTTTCTTCCCTTCTGCCTTTTGCCTGATGCAGGAATGCTTTGCTGACTTAAAGAAGACTGCTCTGGGAAAATGTGCTACTGATTAGCTATGAAATACACAGCATCTTCACAAGAAAAAGCCTATCTATAGCATGTGTTTGCCTAGAGAAACAAAGCTCCCAAGTATGTATAGGAAACATGGCTCAAATAGGAATAATCACAGAGACAGCTGCAGAAAAAGGAATTAATATATTTCCTGGACAAGGTGTTTTGGCAAGGGATACACACCATTATGTGCTCATACTTTCCATGGGCTAGACACACCTCTCTCCTTGCCTGTGCTCCAAGAACGGAGTCTTAAAACAAATTGTTAAAATGGTCTCATTTAAAGAATTTAAGCCATAATCAACCCCATTGGCTATTTATCCCTAGAGCAGCAGTGTTAAGCAATCCTGTTTCATTTTCCATTGTAGCAAGCCTGAATTCACTCACTCAAACTGAGCTGAGGAGGAACAGATGATCTGTAACTTTTTAAAACCACTACCTCTGTTTCACAAGTAAATGTCAGACTTCGTTCCCTATTATTAGCTCTTCATGGACTTTTTAAAATGAATAAGCTTGGCAGTAAGAACGGTACAGCTTGGCAGTGTAAAAGAATACCTTAACTGAGTTAAAGGTATTTTAGAAATTACAGCATTCAGTTAACATGTATCAATTCCAGTTGTAATAAAAATGTCCAATGATACCACCAGAAAAATTAGGCACTTAGACCGTGATGACTAATATTCCTGGCTCAGAAGATAACATAGTATAGTTTTCTGTAGAGGGAGAGCAGTATGCTGTGACCAGATCAACTACATCCAGTCGATCTACCTGTGTGCAGAAGGACCAAGAAATCCCAAACTGTGGCACTGACCATGAACATACATATCATTTGTACTATCTGCAGTGACTTGACTGTTCTGGAGGTATTAACCTTGCAGAACACCTGCTACTGTGCGGCACATACACAAGGCCAAAATATCCCTGGATATTCTAGTGGTGTAAGCCATGAAGCAGGCATCCTCATAAGATTTAGGTAGCCAGCCCACAGCAAAGGAGCACACAAGGATGGCAGAACACAACAGATAAACTGCTCTGACCATCGACAGATAGGTTTTCCAAAAGCCCTTCCACCCCCTGGCTTGTCACGTGAGTTGGTTGCGTGACAAACTTGCGTTATGCGATTGCATCCTGATAGCCCGCTGATGTCCTCCACTCAGTACTATGCCAGGATGGTAGCTCCTAACTAACCCAATATTCTGAACTGTGTAGAGAAGTAATTATTAGAGTCTCTCTCTGTCTCACACTGCTCCCTAAGAATCTTCTGGCCTATAACCAGAGGGGCTGCTGATAGGATTGAAATCCACAGGCCAAACCACCAAGCTATGTACCCACCTCCCAGCCTGTCTTCTGAAGCTGGCCCACCACACAGCCAAGAGTGAAAGAACTGCAGGGTCAGAACAGCAAAAAGAGAAAGCTTAGCTCAGTGACAAAGCTCACTTAGGTTCTGGCTCCTTCTGCAGTCCCAGCTGTGTTTATACACCTTCTCTAATGTGCAAGAAGTACAGGCAAATCCAGCAGGCAACACCAGAACGAAGGATAACTCTCCACAACAAGCTAGGGTCTCTTGCTCATAAATTCTCTGGCCTCACAAATCACATGTTCTTTGCAGTGTGAGAGGTAGCTTTATGGGGAAAATGATGTATAGCTCCCATGTTCTCAGAAACATGTCCTGGTGGTTTGGGCACGTTCCTGAGAAACAGGAGCTTGTAGGTTCAAAAACACTCTTGCTGAAGTAGGAAAAAAAAAAAAAAGAAGCCAGAAACAGAAAATGGACTCCCTGCCCCTGAGTGAATTAATCACAATGACAAGAAGCAGGAAAGTACCATAACCTCCCTATGCTATGCTTAAACACAACTCAGCAAAATCAAAGTGTGTGCCAATGAAACACCCAAAAGACTGGACACCTGGGCTGAGATGCACAGGCCTTTCTCTCCATCCCCACTTCACAACTGGGGTAATGCTTAAGCAAGAGCCTGGGCTAGACCCCAAGCTCTTTACTGTGGGGAGCATACAGAGCATCTCTGCTAAGGCAACTAGGTCTGCACTCCAAAACAGAGGCACTAACTGAAGTAACATTTAGCCTGTGAAAGTATCTAAAGAGCAGGTGTTATGAATCTTTCTCCAAGAATTCACACACCTGAAGTCCACCTTACTGGGGATGAAGAGAAAAAGTTTACAGGCAACCTGATCCACAATGTTTTCAAGACTGTTCCATTATTAGATAAAAAAAATACCACTGAAGTAGTGTTTATTAAGACTGAACACTATTTATAATCTGTAACTGATAGAAGAATTTCTATCTTGGTTATTAGATTTCAGATATGGAGATGTGAGTCACTCCTGCTGAAGCCTGCATCCCATACTGATGTGAAGAGTTAAAAATAAATAGGCAAATACTAATGGTTTACCTTTATATAATGATCCTTTGAACCAGTGACAATAAGATCTTGTCCATTGGAAATTCGATCCACAGTAAGGCACATAACAGGACCCAGGTGACCAGTTAGCTTTCCTGTAGACTGAAATCTTCAAGAATAAGACAAGAAATGACTAAGGATTTTTTATTTTTCCATGTATCCAACACAAACTATAACAGTTTCTGCCAGAATGGATCTTCTTATTTTCTCATGTCTTCACTATTTATCCTCTAGTTTACATACTCTGTTGGTCATATCCATGCATAAATGTGAAACGGAAACAAAAGCTTCTATTTATGTAAAAAATAAAAAAACTTAAAGACAATCAGAGCCCTTAAGGTATTCCCTGTACTTTGAGTGCTCTCTTTGGGTGCAGGTTCTGTTAGGAAAAATGTTATCTGGTAATTATCATAGGCACAAATTATATTGCATTACATCAGTCAGTAACCATAATCTCATCTGCAATTACCAGTCAAGACTCATGCATGTGTCACCTTACTCTTCAGTGCCTGTCTTAACACAAAACCTTGTGTTTTTTCCAATCATTTTTACTGAAACAATTCACCATAACCTTAACACATGAGGAAATCAAGAGCACCTCCATTAGCTCAATAACAACCTATGGCACAGATTAGTTGATCCATATCTTCACCATATTTTAGCCAGGATATGGATATTACCATAAACAGGAAACAACTACTTGACTTTGTTTCTCATGTGCACATGTAACCACCTAAGGAACATTCTCTTCTGCTGGTGTTCAGTACCTTTTCAGGTCCCACATCCTCACTGAGTTTCCCGCAGCTGCATAGAGGAAAGTGCCAGTTGGATTTAGTGCAATCTGATTGATCTGGTTCTCTCCAGCTGGGATAGTGACTGTTCTGTTAGTACTTCCTGAACACACATCACCAGGCATCGCCTGGCCCGAAGACCTGAGCACAGTGAGGGAGGAAGAAGAAAAATAAATAAATAAATTGAACAACTACATTATATTCTCCTTACTTTACGTACTGTTTAAAATAAAGCCTATTTACCTAAGCAAAAAAGCTATAAAGCCAATAATGAATACCAAAGACCTGATAAAACACTACAAGCATGCATACAAATTGTTTCTTGTTTCCATATATTACCAATGTCCCACACTGACTTACCCTGAACATGTAAAGAAAGTCTCCAGCCCCAACAGTGTATTTGAACTACACTGTGCTGCACTATTGAATTAAATCCAATTTATTTTTAGATAAAGCTAAAGACTCATTCAGGCTCTTGGTATTCAAGGTTTAACATACTTACGTCAATGTCCGAACACACTTAGCAGAATCTCTGATGTCCCACACCTTGATATAAGAGGTTGAGACTGTGAAGACCAGACTAGTGTAGTTGCAATATTTTATAGAAACAACGTTATTTGGATGACCCCCCAGAGACATAATCTCTTGTCCAGTTACCAGGTTCCAGACTTTACAAGTACGGTCTAAATAAAGACAAGCAAAAACAAAAAAAAGGGGAAAAAATTAAAATAGAAAACTCATGTTTTTCCAAAGCTCAATAATTAAAAAAAAAAAGTCCATACATTTGCATTCTTACATGTTCCTCCCTTTTGGGAGGCACTGCACAAAAATGGCTAAATTAACTTGGTCTTAAGGAGTACACATGGGCATCATCTACCATCATCAAAGTTAAGCAAGGTGAATCATTAAATATCATGTTCAAGATGTGCATATTAGCTCCCAGAGTATTTTAAAAGGATAAAATCCCATCCCAAGGAAACTGAGTGAAGATACACAGAGTTTGGAGGCTGTCAGGTTTGATGACAGATCAAGAGAAGAACCCAATTTTACACTCAGGAATTGTTCATCAAGATCATAGCTCAGGAGGGAATGTGAGCCTCCAGATGATGAAGAATTGACTGCCGCAACAAATACAAAGGCAAGAAGCAATTCAAACTATTCAGTGCTTTAGGAGCCTCTGAAAATTCCAGCATAAGTGCTTTAGTCATAGCTTTCATTCAGTAGCAATGCAATTTAAATACTACAAACTTTTGTGTACTAAAACCCCAAATGCATAAAAGCTTTCAAGAATTTTGCAGCACAAATGGAGTCCACACTCCTTGTTGCACCATGTCAGAATCACTCTGTATATTTCAGAAACACATTTTTACTGCAATAAATACTGGGAGCACGAAGAGCAAACTTTATGTGTCAGCAGTTGTTATAACAGCATGAAGAAGGTAAGCATACCAAAAACCGGTCAGCTGCTTTAAAAATCTCAATTGTCAGGACCAAAGCCCAACAGCTGCAATGCACCTGAGAGCTTATTAGCATTCCTGAATTGGCACTGGCTGCTAGTGTTACATGCTGTCAATAAGATGCAGCTTTCTACTTCAGCAACAATTTCCAGAAGATTTAGCTTTATTTAATTAAACAGCTGTCTACACTCGTCTCCTCTTGAGTAGAAGTGTACCTTGTGAAGTTTTCCCCTCCAAAAATACATACAAAAAAATATTCCTCTGTAAGTATGGGAAGCTCGCATATGACAAAGAACAAATATTTACAACATCTGTAAGCATTCCTGTGTTCCAAGAAAAAAAAAAAAAAAACAACTAGATTTTAAATAAATAAAAAAAATCTAAAGTCTTTTTTTTTTCCCCACATAGCCACTAAATTAGAAATCTCAATACAAATCAACTGAGCAGCATTTGCAGAAGCTTAAAATACGTCCTCTTTTTGCACTTGTATACAGTTGCACAAATGCTAAAATGTTGGCTAAAAACTTATAAGACCAAAAATTTGCCAATTCACTGTATCAGTGTGTCTTGCTATTTTTAGTAGGTAGTGGAATAGCCACAGAAACCACACCTGAATTTTAGCAGTAGAAGACCTACATCTGATAGTGCTATCTCTGTGTCAATATAGGAATAAATAAGATGTCCCAAAATTTCAGAATTTATACATTATGTGTACTAGTGAAAAGGAGAGTCTCCCTGTCAGTAGGCATTAACTTCTTCCCCGTCACCACTTTAGTTCACCTGAGCTTTGATACTTCAAGGAAAAATCACAGATTATCGCATATGCTCTATCTGGGAGAACAAGAGTCTTCCATAGTTTCACACATGATTAAGAACATAGAGAGTCCTTTATTATAACTGCCTTGTATGAAAAGACCCAGAAAAAGAGAACACACAAAAATAACTTTTTGAGCGATACTAAAAAGAGTGCTTATGAAGAATAACCATTCAGGTCCAGTTATGTTATCTTCAAGCCAAACTGAGTGATTACAATGGAGAGTCAACAAAAATAGGAGGGAAATGTTTTTTTCCAAAATGCTATTCCTACCATCTTGAAGAGTTCATAGATTGCCCCACCCAGTAGGGAATTTAGTGGGATGGGCTAGATGAAGTAGTCACAACAGCCATACAACCCTTACAGCCCACAATGGACAGGTAATGAGATGCACAAGGGAAGCAGAAAATGGCTAGTGGGATCATCCTAGCTCTGCAGGATGAATCTATTCAAACTCTGTAGGCAGGACAGCCAAAGGAGATGTGCTAATTCCCACCTCTACCCCTACGCCCTGAGGCTATTACTTTGCATTGTATATCATGTGAGCACCTGTTACCACGACTGGCTGCATCATATAATTCAACAAATGTTAATGTTGTTCTTGAGAGTTACTTTTTCCACTACAAATAAGCAGCTAAATACTACACACTGGGACTAAAAACCTGTAGTTAATTACTGTAAATCCTTCTTCAGCTTACGCTGGAAACATGTCCTCACAGTTTTCCACTGTGTTTACAGCACTAAGCACAAATTGGGAATTTCACAATAACCCAAGTTGTAAAAGCAGCCTGTATAGGCAGCACAGATGCATGAAGCTTGCCCAACCTTTAGATCCAGTGAAGAGAAGATCATCAGTTGCATCTACACAAAGCACAGCTTTGGCATGTCCTTCAGCTGTATAGATACACTGAAGTGGCGAAGATCGGATGCATTTTGAAGCAGGGAACGGGTTAATTATCCCCCTAAAGAGAA
Source organism: Anseranas semipalmata (assembly GCA_013399115.1). Lineage (NCBI taxonomy): Eukaryota > Metazoa > Chordata > Aves > Anseriformes > Anseranatidae > Anseranas > Anseranas semipalmata. The sequence continues at coordinate 880,125 of VXAA01006068.1, forward strand.
AAGGAAATGTGAGTTGGGAATACTAATAGACACAGATCAAATTAATTTAACTTTTTCCCTACGTTTTAGTAATTTCATTTTCTTACATGTGAGGGCAGAATAGCTGAATGCTTTCCATAAACCATGTAAGGATTTTTACTATTTAGTTTTAACAAGCGTCAACTCTGGGCTAAAGGAAATCACATACAAAAACAAAGAAACAAAAAGAGACAAGATGCTGAGTGTTGGGTACATGGGAAAGCCTCCAGGATGCTCAAAGAGCCAAGATGCATAAAGCTCCTGGATTCGTAGGACCAACCATAAGATTGCAAATTGCAGAAAGACAACTTAGTCCAAATAGCATGTCTGAAAAACGTGGTAAATGTAATGTACACAGCCAATTCCAAAGAGATAAATTCCAAAGAGCAAATACCAGGAGTCATTTCACATCAGCTACCTTCTATGGGCAAGCTTGGAGAACTGCTGCTAACTCGTGTGCCTGAGGAAGGTCCCTACTGCACCCTGTACACAACACCACACTTAAATGGCTATAAGGGAGCATGATGAGAATACAGGTACCCCTGAGGAATCTTCCCAGGGCATTTGTAGCTAACTCTGAAGTGGTACCAAAAGAATGTAACCCAGCCTTAAAAAAAAAAAAAATTAAATTAAATTAAAATTAAAAAAAAAACACATTCATCATGAAATAATAATTATTAGCAGTCTAAAATCCCATGCATACAACAGCATGCACAGATGGAGCCCATTGATTTCTGTGAAGCGTAGAAAAGCCTACCCTGTTAGGTAATACCCACAAACATGCAACACAACGTTGTGACCTGACCAGCTCACAGACAAGACTCACTGCCACATTCTTCCAGGGATTACCTTCATAATCATGAGAAATAGCCACTGAGCCATAGCCCTGTCTCATAAAAACCATCAGCTTTAGGAAAATGTAAAAATTCCATAATATTGCCTAGCAGAAAATTGCTACAGGAAGGAAAAAATCTTTACTGATATGAGCTAACTTTGTGGCAATTAGCTGGTTCATCTAGTATGGTCTTAGAAATGATGATTTTATAGACTTTTACTGCTTAGGACACCTGGACACCCTCATTCATATAATTCATAACTTCCTCGTTTCGGATAAGATGTTCATCTTTCCATCTGCACCTTTTTATAGTGTTTTCAAGAACACAGGAATAGAGAATTTACTTTCTTTTTTATTATTTTAGGTCTCTGTGCTTTTGTTTTTTAACACTACACGGAACTAATGGTCTTTCTCTGTAATATTCTCCAGTGGATCATGCTGCCTACAGACTTAGAGTTGCTCCTACTGCTGTTCTCACCCACTCATTCCTTTGACAAGCCACGTGAAATACATGTCCCTGAGCTATTTATCTACCTGTGTGCAGCGCTTTGAAATCTACAGACGAAACATGCTATGATTGTTACAATGACTAGACAAAGCCACCGTCACATTATTGTTAGCCCTTTGACTGCCCTTTTCTTGATAAGCTCCATTTTTTCACTGAGTGCCAATATCCTAAGCCACTGCTTGGGAACATGAGTAGGGACATTTCTTTCATCTCTTGAACCACTTGCCAGAAAGACATGGTAGAAACCATTCATTTTTATTTATACAGGAATTTAATTTTTTTAGTGACCAAAGCATACAAATGAACAAGGAAAAAAAGGGAAAATCTTCAAAAAAACTAAGAAAATATTTGCTCTTTTTCAAAGAAAACAAAGAGAGAAAGAATATATCTAGGGAAAGGTGTACACCCTACTTTATTAAAAAAAAAAAAAAGAACCGACATGCTCAACAACGATAAAGAACACCCTAAAAAAAAGGGGGAGGATACATGCTTGACTAAAATTTCAAATTTTTAAACTTCTGGCAAAAGCAAAAATTATACGGTGCACAAATATCAGGAAAATTCATGCAGCAAAATGAAATTTCCTAAGAACTGGAATAACCTCAGTGAGAGATGCCAGGAAAACATAAAAGAGAAAGAGAGAGTACCTGTGTACCTCCGACAGAGAGGAATCACTTTCATCAGACCTACAATCAACAGTGGCGAAATTGTGAGGAGAAAGAATATAGGTATCAGCAGCAAAGTAAAGCCTCCATATTAGAAGAATAAACAACAGCATGGCCAATCCAGAAAAGCAATGCAAATCCATATACAGTATGCAGCATTGCTCAGGGTATACCTTAAACTCGTGATAATATTGGGGAGGAAAAAAAAAAAATCATAAAATAGCTCTCTTGGCAGTAAGTTATATTGGTAGGCTGTCTCAAACGAAGAAGCTGAGTAAAAAGTAAAGTAGCAAACTAAAAGGAGAAGATGGATACAAAATTTAACCTTTGCAACATAATGCTTATCGAAAATACAGAAAGGAAAAAGTTTTTGAACACCAATGCCTGTTAAGTGTAGAAGAAAGATGTAAAATGTTAATCTGAAAAATATAAATATTGAATATATTGCCCACTGAAACAGGAACACCAATTTACAAATTATCCTTACTTCAAAATCCTTCACCTCTGCTTTTCAAGACGAGTTTAAAAAATAAAAAACAAGAGAACACACAAGAAGAAAAAGTTCCCCCAAGACATGAACATTTTCAATATGTCATAAGATATCCTTCATTTCTAACTCAAATCAAACAGATTCAGCAGTTTCCATTTGATTTCAAAGCCAATGCAAAGAAAATAAAAAGGATTAAGTGGGAGTTAGCAGTAAGATGACATAGCTAAGATAAAGAAGTTACAGGCACTGTTAAACTATTGCAAGCCTTGCAAGCTACTGCTTGGTATGTGGTGACTGCAGACCACTGAAAAAAAACCAAAGTTTTATAAAAGGAAAAAAAAAAAAAAAAGTGGAAAGAGACCTATTTCTCATCGTGCTATAGTCTGAACCAGAGGTTTATTCCAAGTTTCAGTTGTGGTTCACAAGAGCTGCATGGCACTATTCTCAGTAATGAAACCCGCAGTACAGATTCTGTTCAACTCAAGGCTACTGCAATTTGAACTAAAACTCCTGCAGAAATAGATGCCTAACACACCAGGAGACTGAGCACTACTTCTAAACTAGGTATCAATATCATCTGCTCTTCCAAATCACCTCCTAATGCCAGTCTGTTCAATAATTTGGATAATCTCTAAACAACTGCACTCTAGCCATTTCACCATGCCATCCTCCAGGGTGCTATTGTGACAGTGCTCTGAGCTGGAATAACTGAAAAACTGTCAAAAGCACAATTTCCTACACTGTTAACTAAATCCTACTTTCAAGTGTAAACACACACACAAATACACATATATCTAAGAATTCTATAGTTCTTTTCTGTCATAGTTGAAGGCTTTAAAACTACAAGGATCAGACATAGCCTAGAAAACAGGAAACAAGGTTCAGCAGGAAATTGTTTTTCTTGAATTTTTACAGCAGTTTCATGGAGGTTTTAAAGTACTTTCTTTGAAAAAATACATGAAAACAGGAGAAATGTCTCCTCCTGTCTTGCAGGAGAAAGGCAAAATATCTAACAGATACTACACTGGTAACTTGAATGCACTTTGCAAATCCCTGGTTGGGGGCTGAGGCTTCCCTCTGTGACTTACTTATCCTGCTGAACTGATGTGTTTCCCTGAGAAACAGTAAGACGACTAAAAACATTCATTTCATTACGGGGCCGGCTTGGTGGGGAAGTAGGAGGTGACAGACTAGCCTCTGGGGTTCCAGAATCTGAGCTACAAGAAAAAAAGAACATCTTCTTTAACAGGCTGTGAATGGTTAGAGATGTTAAATGCAACATGCCTCAAATGTTAGATCTTCCTTTCTTAAGCAAATAAATAAAATTATAATTCTGGCTACAGATGTTTCCCAGAGAGGGTAATAAACTTAAGACTACAAACTGCTGCAGACTGCAAGGTTGCACAATGTTCAAAGTTTATTTGATAACAGTGGAAACTCCAAGCAGAAAAATCACATATGTGAAATGAAGAAGGTCTTATATAACCGCAGTTTCTTAGAGAAACTGATAATTTCCATTTAATAATTAAAAAAGAAAAATAATTTGCAAATGCTCCAAAGGACTTTCTCAGAGCTCTGGTCCAGAGTTATTTGTGTAAAGAAATTTATTCGGGGGGGGTGGGAGGGGTGGAATAAATAAATAAATAGAAATACACATACAGAAGTTGAGCAATAGATAATAATTTCATTGCCAACAATAAAAAACTGTCCTAAAATTAAAGAAATAGAAAATACAGATCTATTTTTCAAGAAGATATACCCATCCTTTAAATTATTTCACAGAAAGCACATTTAAAAGAATCTTACAGTTTTTGTTCTTTTGCCTTTGCCTTTTCCATCGTTTTCTCATAGGCTTTTCTCTTGGCTAAAGGTGAAGGTTCAGGTATCTTCTTCTCCGACAAAGATGGCTGTCTAGAGCTAAAGCAAGAGGAATCGTTATCTTACTTTACAGCCTTTGACAAAGTTGCTTTTCCTGCATTAGCTGTCATTTTCTCACTCAGAAGTACTTAATCTATTATTATTGCATCCCTTGAGACTACTGGATTTAAATTTATTCTTACATTTTAACATTAAAATACACCACGTGTATTAACTTTCACAGTTCATCAACATATCAAGAGACACATACTGAAAACATACAGTAGATCTACCAATTTAATAATAAAAGAGGTTGACTAAAATAATACAGTAGCTGGAGTATGTACCTCAGATTAAGGCCACAGAGAAGACGAAAGGTCTAAGATCTAAAATTTCTTATTCCACAAATTTCATCTACAACAGACCACTTATGGACATGAAGGACAGAAAATCACAATGGCTCTTACAGATGAATTAAACCATTCACTAACATATTCATATTCTGATATCAAATTCAAATCAGGATGTGAGAAAGTATTTTCCATTGACAGCCTGGATATTATGACAGTACTTGTCTTCTTACCTTGCTTTCCATCCCTCCTTTATCTCTCTAGCTCTTTGTACAAAATAATTCTAGTTCATGGTCACTGTGGTCTTTACCCCAAACTTTTACTTCCCAATAAAAATAACAAATGATCAAGAGTGCAATACTAATGTTGACATTCAAGTGTCATCATTTCACCAGTCAAATAAAAAAGAGAATCCAGGTGGTCTCCGCTTTTCTGAACTCCTCTTTCTCACTAGACAAACAGAAAAGCCACATATACTTTGGTTTACGCTTTTTTGTGTGTTTAGAGGTTGTTTCTACCAATATAAAGACCAGAAATGCTCTCTAAAAGGGAGAAAGTAATTTTGAGGATTCTGAAAGTGCTTTTCTGCCAAACAACTTTATTAAGCAGACTAAGTCCAGCGGGCAGGCCACTGGCTTGACACAGTTACTAGCACTGAGTCTCAGAGCTCTACAGACTCTGCATCTACATATCTGCCATTTCTCCACATGAGAAAAACTATGCCAGTTTCCCTTGAGAGGAAGTCAGTGTTACACAAAACCCATCTGGGGACTGGTGTGCAAAATAACATGATTTAACATGAGCTAGCAATGTGTGCTTGCAGGCCAGAAAGCCAACCATACCCCGGGCTGCATCAAAAGAAGTGCAGGTAACAGGCTGAAGGAGGTCATCCCCCCTGCTCCCCACCACCACCACTCTGCTCTTGTGAGGCCCCACCTGCAGTGCTGTGTTCAGCTCTGGGGCCCCAGCACAAGAGAGACATGGACCTGTTAGAGTGGGTCCAGAGGAGGGCCACGAGGATGATCAGAGGGCTGGAGCACCTCTCCTGTGAAGACAGGCTGGGGGAGTTGGGGTTATTTAGTAGAGAGAAGAGAGGGCTCCAGGGAGACGTTATTGCAGCCTTTTGATACTTAAAGGGAGCCTACAGGAAAGCTGGGGAGAGACTAGGTTGGACTAGGTGATCTTGGAGGTCTTTTCCAACCTAAATGGTTCTGTGATTCTGTGACTTTTTATCAGAGAGTATAGCGACAGGGCAAGAGGAAGTGGTTTTAAACGCAAAGAAGGTAGGTTCAGGTCAGATATTCGGAAGAAATTCTTCATGATGAGGGTGGTGAGGCAGTGGAACAGGTTGCCCAGAGAAGCTGTGGATGCCCCATCCCTGGAAGTGTTCAAGGCCAGGCTGGATGGGGCTTTGAGCAACCTGGTCTAGTGGAAGGTGTCCCTGCCCATGGCAGGGGGGTTGGAACTAGGTGAGATCTTTAAGGTCCCTTCCAACCCAAACCATTGTATCATTCTGTGATTCTATGAAAATGGAGAGCACAACGAAGAACAGTTACTTGACCAAACCATCCCAGGTGATCACATGTATGCTGAGCACAAGCTCCTATACAAAGGTGAAGGTCCTACCCATAGGGCCTAGTGCCAAGAGTTGTGTGCAGACCCTACAATCCCCCTAATTGCAAATAAACAGGGTCTTCAAAAGACAGAAGGAGGAGCAGATGCAATAACTACTATAGTTTTGCACAAAAGCCTAGTGGTTAAAGAGCACAAACAGGAGAGGAAGGTGGGTTCAATTCACTCCTCAACACCAGAGCACCTATTTCTCTGCAGGGTCACATACCTCTAGGCACACTGTACAAAGGACATATAAAAAGAGGGGGAAGAGGACATACTCTCCCTCTTTTTATGCTGGAGAGGTATGTGTTTAGGAATGCAGAAGTCCTGGGGTCACAAGGCAAGTCCTATGATCAGCCCAATAGCTACATTTTTCAGCAAGGATGACAAACTTGAGCTTTAGTTTCCACTGCCTTGATTGCCTACATGCCTACTGTGCAGCTATCAGATTAAATAAACCACACCAGAAAACAGAACCCAAGGTCCTCTGACTCACACCAGTGTCCTGCACAGTCAGACGTGGAGCCAGCTCCTTCTTGCTTACTCTCTACCTGCCCCTTGAGTGTTCCATCTCTGGCTCCACCATGATGATCCTCTGAAGAAGGCGTAAAGAGCATGATTATATTATGAATCCTTTTTGAAAGACTGGAAATGCAGGTATTATAAAAATGCAACTGTCTTCCTGGAATGAACTTCCTAAGTATAGATTAAAAAAAAAAAAAAAAAATACACACAAAACACACAGGTGCATCCTGTTGATGACCTGAATGAAAAAAGCACAAGGCACACACCTAATTACAGGTTTCCAGTATCCTTTTAGATTTCTCAGGATATCACAGACACCTCAACAGCTCACAAAGACAACCTTTCATCAACAATAACCAGTGACCAGCAAAAACGGCAATACTGTAGAAAGTATACTGAGCTCTAGTTATGAAAAAAGTCTTTATGTTACAGTGAGGACATCGCTACAGACTGATTGTGGCAATTTTTGATCACTTATCTGCCAAAACATGATCAACAGCAAATCAAAATAAGTGAGGCCTGCTGCTGACTGAATTGATTTACTGGCAGCACACAACTGTATAATGCTCACAGAATATAGTTTTTAGAAAAAATCTGTTTTGCCTCCTGCTATCTCACTTTCACAAATGGATACATTCTAGCAGATGGAGTGAGGCAAAAGTTGGTATTACCTGAGTCTTGGATGCCAGGTCATAACACTTGACGTTTTAAATCTTGAAGCTTCAAGAGTCCCTAGTGATCTCACACTACCTGCTGAAACAAGTGGGTTTCTCCACCTATCCTAACCCCCCAAGAGCATTATTTTCAAGCAGATTCAACTTGTAAAATGCACTGAAGCCATCAGCATGGGTTAATAATTGCTGTCAGCAATGTTTTACTGTTCATGTTTGCCACCTCAAGCACATGCTAGAAATACATGGTAGAAACAATACAAATTGCAAGTGTACATTAGATGGAGACTGCTGTAAAAACATTATGCAAATAGGACAGATGGATAGTGAAAGATGCGTAATTCCAGCATCTGTAACATGAAGATAGGTAGGTGACACAGTTTTTCCATATCATTGAATATGGCAAGTGCATTCAGTTTATGCATGAGTTTGCGTAATATAGGAACTAGTACCAAAAAAAAAAAAGAAAGAAAAAAAAGAAAAAAAAAACAAAAAACAAAAACAAGAAAATGGTCTCTAGCAGTGAATGGCTAATAACTAGCAGTGATATTGGTAGATAAAAAGAACAGCAAGAACAAATGAAAAAAGTACACACTAGAGTGCACAAGAGAGACCTCCTGGCCCCAAAGTAAAAATAGAACTAAAAATTTTATTTTTGTCTTTGGCATCAAGTAATAAATTTAATTAGTAAAACTGTTCTGCTGGTGAGTGCAGTCTGTAACTAGAAAGGACTTTTGAGAATTCACAGTATCCAACATGTTTGTTTCAACTTCACACTTGCATGCTCAATTAATGTGTAGACTCCTTCAATTTAAGCATGGTCCACACAAAATGTCTCACAGAAAGATTTTACCGAACAGTTAGGACCACACAGAGATACTATTGCTACATTATTTAAAGATCTTGTTGTTGTTTTGAAGTGTTTTTTTTGATCTCTCTGCCCTTCTAAGCAGACTCCTGCTACCTCCCTAGAATGTGAATTTCCCATAGCACTAGTAAAACAAAATATCCAAGGTACTAGTTGGATTTTTCCCACTATTTAGAAACAAGGCTACAATAATTTCACTATGACAAAACAACTTAACAGAAGCTTGGAAACACATTATTTGTAACAGTGCACTTCTACCTTCTAGAGCGGTGATGGCAGAAAAGAAGGAAGGGCTTTGTCAGTATTATTTAGTAAGCTTCAAGTATATCGACCTCCCTTGCAAAGTTAAAATAACAGATTACAAGAAATTGGCAACATGCACTTTTAAGAAGCGAAGAATAATTAGTACAGCATGGCCAAACTTACATGCTGCCTATCTTAGAAGGTAAGCCAGATGGTGGGGGAATATACTCTCTGTCCCTAGCAGAAGTATCATTTGTGTCAGCAGTCACCCCACTTTCTTGGGTTTCTGCAGCAGGTGCAAGAGGGCCAGGCAAAGTAGAGTCTGCAGCACTAGTGTCAGAGACTAAATCGCTGCTGTCTGCATACAGCAATTCCATCTGGGTAGTGGTCCTCCGGCGGGCCTGCAGACAAACAAAAAGCAAGTTGCTATTGAAACATTTCTTGGTATGTGTCAAGAGTGCTACTTTTAAGATTTATCGTTAGCTGGTAATCAGCATCCCCCTCAAATTACTTGGCAACTACCTTCGGAAACTAAATCAAGCTCAGCTGTACTCATAACAATGATTTCAGAGGAGGCAAGTCAAGTTCAACAGCATGAAACATTGATTTGACAACCATTTGAAAGGATATCCTTGGAAACCAGTTACAAGTGCCTATCAATACTACAAGAGTACAACATTATTCTCCTAAGGTTTATCTAAATGAAATGTTACAAAGCAGAGGAATAAAGCAAAATGTGAATTTAAATAACTACAATAATATTGGAGTAACTTCTTACGCTGATGCTTCTTCTGATGTAAAAACATCTGCTATTTACTTAGTTTATGTCAATTCAGAAGTAGTTCGAGCCAAGATGAATTAAGACTCACTCAGCATTTCAACAGTTGGAAAACAGCAGAAAACCTCACGAAGGAGCCAAGTTTTATGCAACACGGTCATTCACTGAAAACTGACCGTGTGTTTAGCTGCTGCTATGGAATTTAGATCTATTCCTCAAGGAAAGAAAGGCCACTGGGGAAGACAAAGGTCCAGTGTGAACACAACGCCTACAAAAATTACATGTTACTTCATGCCAACATTTTCAGATCAAACTCATTCAGTTTATCTACCCAAACAGCTGTGGAGCCAAGGAATGCTATCAATAACCTAGGTATGTTCCTCTAAAGCCCATTGCAGTTCAAAGCATGGAGGCTAGACTTCTACTTACTTTACAAATTTGCTTTATGCTCCTGTGACCACAGAAGCAAATCACAAACAGTACACGTTTCCAGTTCCCACTGCCATTAATATTATACTGCAGCAATCCTAGATATACACCTCCAATGCCAACTCTAATTAAGAACCTGAAGGTCAACCTTCTATAAAAA